>WWET01000929.1:277488-289968 GCA_011038615.1 Limnodynastes dumerilii
TTTAATTTCTACCTGTGTTCGGATCGATATTCGCCAGCAAGAGCGCCGCTCTGAGCGGAAGAGACTACCTTGTTCCAAGACAGTGGTGTCTACCCATCCTAAATCTCCCGTATTGTCAACAGAGGAACCCATGCAGTTGGGTAGATCTCGTATCACTCCTCAAGAGAGACAACGAAGAATCAAAGACAACCTCTGCTTCTATTGTGGAGAACCTGGACATACCCGTTTGCAATGCACCAAGCATCCGGGAAACGCTTGCTCCTGAGTAATATTGAGGAGGTCAACCCAGGAGTTTCCATCTGCTCATCAAACCCTCGAGACTGTCTCAATCTTGTATCCATAGTAGTAAAGGACCGACATTTTGAATATTCTGCCCTCCTGGATTCTGGAGCTGCTAAAAGCTTCATCACTGCTCAGTTAGTTGAGGAACTCCAGATCCCCACCAAACAACTTCCAGCTCCTACCTACATCACGGCAGTTGATGGCAGCCAAATCCCTGGAGGATCCATCTCCTGTTGGACTTTGCCACTCACTCTCCAAATTGGAGCTCTTCACTCAGAAATCCTGCAACTCCTAGTCATTAAAGAGGCTACCTCTCCTCTTATCCTCGGTCTCCCTTGGCTCCAACTACACAATCCCCATGTGGATTGGAAAACATCCCAGATTCTCAGTTGGGGTTCCACGTGTTTCCAGAGTTGTCTTTCCAAGGTGTCACCATTACGTTCCACGCAAAGAGACTCTGAGGAAATAGTACTTCCCAAGCCTTACCAAGACTTCGCCGATGTCTTTTCTCCACAGTCCGCGGACAAATTACCGCCTCATCGACCCTGGGACTGCCCCATTGACCTCATCCCTGGTTCAACACCTCCACGTGGTCGAACCTATCCTCTATCTATTCCTGAGACCAAAGCAATGTCAGAATACATTGCTGAAAACCTTCAGCGGGGTTTCATACGACCCTCTACCTCTCCTGCTGGATTTTTTTTGTTATAAAAAAAAAGATGGAGGACTTCGCCCTTGTATTGACTATAGGGGTCTTAACAATATTACCATCAAGAATCGTTACCCATTGCCCCTTGTCTCCGAGATGTTCGACCGGATCCGTGGAGCTCAAGCTTTTACTAAGTTGGATCTTCGGGGGGCTTATAATCTCATTCGGATCAGATCAGGTGATGAGTGGAAAACTGCCTTTAACACCAGGGATGGACATTATGAGTACCTCGTGATGCCCTTTGGATTGAGTAATGCTCCAGCCATGTTCCAGAGATTTGTAAACAAGATTCTTAGAGATCTTCTGAACCAGTCTGTTGTCGTATACCTGGATGATATACTCATATTCTCCTGGACTCTGGAAGAACACCGCATGCAAGTGCGAGAAGTATTATCATGGCTCCGTCACCACCACCTGTACGGGAAGTTGGAGAAATGTATATTTGAAGCTAGTGAAATTCCGTTCCTCGGTTTCATTCTGTCTGGATCTGAACTTCGGATAGATCCTGCCAAAGTGCAAGCAATTCTTGATTGGCCCTAGCCTACCACCGTCTGTGGTATCCAGCGATTCATTGGCTACGCGAACTTTTATCGGAGATTCATCCAAGGCTATTCAACCATCGTCTCTCTTATCACTTCATTAACTCATAAAGGGTCCAACCCTTCCAAATGGCCCTTCGAAAGTACTTCGGCCTTCCAACAGCTCAAGCAAACTTTTGCATCAGCGCCTGTTCTTCGTCAACCCGACCTCACTCTGCATTTTATTGTAGAAGTGTACGCATCTTCCGAAGGAGTGGAAGCCATACTCTCTCAAAGGTTTGCTGACGGAAAGGTTCATCCTTGCGTCTTTTTCTCCCGAAAATTCCAAGCAGCAGAAAGGAACTACGCCATCGGGGAGAAGGAACTGTTGGCAATGAAACTCGCTCTGGAGGAGTGGCGATATCTCCTTGAAGGGGCCGCTCATCCGTTCACCATATTGACGAACCACAAAAATCTGCTGTATCTTCAGACCGCTCGTTGCCTTAACCCTCGTCAAGCAAGGTGGTCATTATTCTTCTCTCGCTTCACTTTTACATTGCAGTTCAGGCCTGGAACCAAAAATCGTAAGGCGGATGCTCTCTCACGTTCCTTCTCCGGAACCGATCCAGAATGGGAAAAGACCCAACTCATCCTGAACCCCATTCAAGTAGCAATCTCCGAGCTTGTCAAACCTCCACCTCCAGGAAGAACCTTCGTATCCCAAAACCTTCGACGTAAGATCCTATCTTGGGCTCACGCATCAAAAGTCTCTGGACATGTGGGGATTACGAAGACTTTAGCCTTTCTTAGCCGGAGTTATTGGTGGCCAACCCTTCGCCAGGACATCACGGACTTTGTCAACGCTTGCACTCTTTGTGCTCAGCATAAAAATCCGTGGAGAACTCCTCTGGGCCCTTTGCAACCTTTTCCGGTTCCCACGACCCCTTGGACTCACTTGTCCATGGACTTTATCACGGACCTCCCACCTTGTGACAAGTTCAATACTATCTGGGTTTTGGTGGACCAATTTTCCAAGATGGCCCATTTCATTCCTCTTCGGGGTCTTCCCTCCACTCCAATCTTGTCCAAGCTGTTTTTTCAACATATTTTTCGATTGCATGGATGTCCTGAAGAGGTTGTCTCAGACCGTGGGGTCCAATTCACGGCAAGATTCTGGAGAGCCTTATGTACCAGCCTTGGAGTAAAGTTAAGGTTCCCATCCGCCTATCATCCCCAAACTAACGGCCAGACGGAAAGGGTCAACCAGGACTTAGAGACTTTCATCCGTCTGTACGTCGCGTCCTCGCAGGATAATTGGGTGGAACTGTTACCCTGGGCAGAATTTGCCCACAACAACCACTACCATGAATCTCTAGATTCCACACCGTTCAAGGTAGTTTTTGGTCTACACCCTAGAGTTCCACCATTTTCCGAACTTCCGGCAGCACAAGTTCCAGCCTCTGAACTTGATTTGAAGGACTTTTCAAACTCTTGGAAAAAAGTCAGAAACTACTTGCTAAAAGCCTCAAAACGTTATAAAATCCAAGCTGACCAAAAAAGAAGGGCAGTGCTTATACTTCAGCCAGGAGATAAGGTTTGGTTATCTTCTAAGAACCTTCGTCTCAGAGTCCCTTCAATGAAATTTGCCCCCAGATATATTGGTCATTTCAAGATTTCCAGAGTCATCAACCCTGTGGCATATCAGTTGGACCTACCTTCCTTCCTCCGTGTGCCTAAAGTGTTCCACATACCTCTTCTCAAACCTCTGGTCATTAACAAATTTTACTCTCCCATCAAGAGACCATCCAAGATTGTCGGGCTAGCGGAGAATGAGTTTGAGATCAAAGAAATACTGGACGCTCGGATGCGCTATGGTCACCTTCAATACCTGGTTGATTGGAAGGGCTTTGGTCCAGAAGAACGTGCCTGGGTTCGAGCTGCTGATGTTAAAGCACCAAGACTTATTCGGAAATTCCTGGCTAAACATCCTTCCAAGGTACAGTTAAGGTGTCCAGAGGCCACCCCTATGGGGGGGTGATGTCACAAGCAGCGGCTCTCGCTGCACTTACCGCATCAAGGGACCTCTCACCGCCGCACGTCCTCTTCAGTCCCGCCAGCCGTCTCCACAGGCTGCTTCTCCGTCGCTCCGGCATCCACGTGGGAGATGGGCACCGACATCTTGCGGCGCACCACGTGTTCCCTGCAGCCAACCGGATCCCAGGCTAGGGGAACACATGCACGGTCGGGCCAATCAGCTTCAACGGCGGGGTATTTAAATCCCTAGCACGGTCCAGCAGGTGCAAGATCTACTAGTCTTCCTAGGAGCCTGGTTGTGCTGTTTAGTGGTGTCTGCTAGTCCTGTGCTATCCAGTCCTGTGCTGATCCAGTCCTGTGCTGATCCAGTCCTGTGCTGATCCAGTCCTGTGCTAATCCAGTCCGATGCCTAATCACGTCCGGTGCCTAATCCAGTCCGGTGCTTAAGTCCAGTCCGGTGCTCAAGTCCAGTCCGGTGCTCAAGTCCAGTCTGGTGCTCAAGTCCAGTCCGGTGTACAAGTCCAGTCCTGCACAGTATCAGACCTGCAGCCAGTCTATCTCTGATACCCTTCTGCTGATCACTCCTTTACCTCAGGTTACGCTGCAGTGCCACTACCTCTTGTCTGGACCTACATGAGGAGATCTTATTTGCAACCACCCAGCTTCATTTTCTATCCTGCACTCAACGACAACCAGCTTATTTTAGGCGACATGTCATATAAACTAAATCGAGAAAATGCTGCTTTTCCAGTACAGTGATCTGGTTTTACATTAAGCACATCAAAGAAATGCACATTTGTGATGACCTATTTCTTTCGAGGAAGCCCCTTTGTTTCTTGTAATAGATTCTATTCTTAAACCTGCTGAAATGTGTTTTGCTGTATAGCATGAACTCTTTGCTCTGCATGCTCAACTGCTGGATCAGCCTATTGACTGTTAGATCATTAGAAGGAGCAATTAGGTCCTAGAAAGCTTCAATCCATACAGTACATACTAACCCTTCACGTTTCAGTGCTGAGAGCTGTACTTTCATCTTACCTTCTGAGGTGCTCGTGTTCTTTCAAAAATAATTCTGTTCTCCTGTTGTTAACGCCGGAGCCTGTTTTGTAAGATCTGCCACGGGGGAAATAAAAAACAGATCTGTGAGACTGGCACATAGCTGCCCAACATTATTTATTGCCACAAGACAACTGGTGAACCGGATCCACAACTAATAACGACAGCTGACTTCTACAAGCTGCATGCTTAAGTTGAGCTTTGTAAGTGCATAGTGCACGTCAGATGTTATGCATACTCTGAACATACTGGTTTCTGTACATCAGGGCATGACAGCCTGCTGTGCATTCAATATACACAGGGCCCTCCATCCTAGTGTTGTTCCCTCCTCCACCACTCCCCCCTCACCTTGTACCCTCTTGTCCCCCTCTGCTACCCTTTTACTCCATCCCCACCTGGTGGCCCCCCTCTCAACCTCTCACTGCACTCTATCCTCTCCTCCCTGATCTGCCAAGCTTGACACCTCGCATTTTGCCTTGTGGTGCCTTATAAATAAACAATAATAATAATAATAATAATAATAAAATAAGATACGTAACTAAACACACTGATTAGGCTTTGGAAAAGTAAAGTTTTTTTTTTTTTTTTTTATAAAAACAGCATGTTCTCTCATTAACATATGTAACCAAAAGTAACCATTAAAAATGCAACTTGAAATAAGAATAATCATGACATAATTTACAATACACATAAACACATACTGCATCGAGAAAAAAGAAAAGAGAAAAGAAGGACAAATGGCGCTAATGATTAGCAGCTGTATGAAGTGGTGTGTCATACTGCATCGAGTTAGAAATAAAATGGTCCACTGTATATGGAGACTCTTATAAAACATTTTAAAAATAAGCATTTAAAAAATGAAAACAACACTTACAACCAATATAGTTAAATATAAGTACATGTAATGGTGTTTGATCACAAAATTAAAAGCACATAAAAAATTAAATAAAACCTTCACAAACTCAAAACAAATAATGGCACCTTTATTTGTTTTATTTAAAAATACACATCCATTAATTATAAACATGCAGCAAGTGTGGGCTGAACTAAGTAAGAGAAGACGCATGGACTCACAGCAAACAATATGGTTCTTCAACTTATGAGTGGCTACCTTAACTTTTTCCGTGCGTATGTTATTTTACACAAGGCTCCCCTACATGTGAATCAGTCCTAACCCTGTTGGAATGTCCATACTATACATTAGTAGCCCATGTGGAGCTCATTTGCATTAAGAGTCTTGACCCTCTAGCCACGTATGCGGAACTCGTTACGTGCCAATGTGTGCATCAGTCCAAAGTCTGACGTCCGTGCGTGTGTGATCATATAAAGAAAAAATTCCCCGCACTTGATATTTGATTGACTATAAGTGCCCCTATTTGCCTATATCTAACAGAAATTAGGTTCTTATGATAAGTGCCAAAAAAGAAGAAAAGGGGAAGTGGTGCAACAGCAAGTGTAGAAATAAAGTATTGTCTCAAAAAAGAAAAAGCAACGCTTATTTTGAGTGTTTGTATTGATTAAAAATAACTTTTATTGGAAAATATTTAAAAGAGTCCATGTATGTGAATCAGTCGGCCATGGTTTCCGTGTGTATATTTGGGTTCTGGCCATGCGTAGTTTAACTGATCGTAGATTCTACCCTTACTTAAGTGTGAATACAGTCCAATATCATTCAAATATTCTAGAATACCCTTTGTGATAACTCTCAGTACATTAAACTGAAGCTCATTCCAATACTGTATAGGCATTGTGTTTACAACTAAAAAACAATCAGGTCCTTATACGGAAAGACTTTCAATATCTTTACAAAAACAGTAGCAGTTTGTATTGCCTTCATTTCCACCTAAAATTTTGCAACAACTTAGGAAAAAGGTAAAAGTTTAAGACAGAGGAGATTTTAATTCAATAAAAGCCCTTATTCTTAGTTATAACACAGCCCTCACACCTAACCAGAGTTGACCTTTTAAAGATTTCTGCAAGGGTGCGGGGCTTAATGACACGATTTATGCAAATTGTGTCATTAAGCCCCGCCCACTGTCAATCCCTCCTGTAACCTCTACTGTTTCAGGGGATGGGCGGGGCTTGATGACATCTTCAAGCCCCGCACATCCCTAGTAACGCTAGGGATTACAGTAGTGATTGATTGCTGGTGGGGCTTGCGGGAGCTTTGCCGGCTCTCCCGGGATATCGGGAGAATTGCCCAAATTTTGGTAGACTAAAACATGTTTTACCTTGTCCACACTCTGCATACACTATACTATATAATTTTTTTTATACAATATACTATTGCTGCATACAATGTTTAGGTATTTTTTAAAAATAAAGATTATATTACATTTTTTATATTAGATTATATTTTAAGAGATTTTTATTAATACACATTTTCTGTAACAGGTCTGCTCTACTGGGACTCAGGGCTGCCATTAGAACATCAGACTCAATGGCGGGGCCCCCTGTCCCCTATATGAAAACACCGGTGATGTCACATGGGGACGAGGCCCAGCGGATCTACGTTAACAGCTGGACGGTGAGCAGATAAATTCTTCCCTGTGCATTGGCCTGGTAATGATGGCGAAAAAACTCTGGATCAGCTCCTTTATTAGTATCTTTACCTTTATGACTCTCACAATTCAATTTTTACGCAAATTTTGAATTAATAGGAGATTGGTATTATGATTGGATCCATCAGAAAGTGATGTTTTCTATTAATTAGGCTATAGAATTTATTTTGAACTCAGGGCTATGGAAATTGAAACATGTTTTTGTTTTGTTTTGATTTTCAATATAATATATCTTTTTCACCATTTTATATTTTATTCGTACATTGTGTTTTTGTAGTGTGTAGACATGTTACATATTTCATGATCTTAACACTATAATATTGAAAGAAATCCTCATTCCATTGTGTGATATTGTTGAATTTTTAATGGGTATGAAGGACAAGATGGAGTTTTTTTCTGAATTTAGATTTTAGATTCTAGTCTGCACACAACATTTTATCCTGTGAAGAATTGTCACAAATGCACAAGTTAATTATTTTTCACCCAAGTCCACAGCAAATTTCATTGGCTCTGTCAAATAATTTTATTTTGGAAAGTAGCCTCTTGTTTCTCAAAATTGTTTCTTGTTGACCTTACAAACCCATTCAATTATCTCATTTTTGTGTATCATTTAAACATGGTATAATGAAAATTACAGTTTTAAGTTTGATTGCACACTTACAGTATATTACAGGCAGTTCTATTTAGAAAGTTGTCAATAAACCTAATTTTGACAAGAAACAGTGATAAGTGTTTTAATTATGTGCCTTGCAATAACATCATTATGCGAAGATTTTTTTTTTTGCTATTCAAACATGTACAGAGGAAAAAAAATGTATTACTTTTTTGCATTTAGAAAATCAAGTAACTTTGTAGCAAAGATATAATTTACCTTATAAGTCTGGATATCTGCTCTTCAATGGATATAGGAGAATATTTGTCACCAGAGATTTTATTAATCAATTCTATAGTAAGCATTTAGCAATTTTGTGTAAGATGCAGTCTGATACTAGTATTTTAAAAATACAAACAGCCAAAAGCTGATTTTTGGCTGCCTCTGTTTAGAAAATTCTAGAATTCGGCATGCTTACCCATTTATTCATTAAAAAAGCACCTGCCAGATTCACACACCAGACTGAAGGTAAGTACTAGGCTGCAAGTAGTTTTAGGCTCAAGATGCAGAAAAGAGAGTCCTAGGGTAAGGCTGTGGGGAGGGGAGTCTTAGGGTTAAGCTGCGGGGAGGGTAGCCTTAGGGTTAGGCTACGGAGATGGGAGTCTTAGGGTTAGGCTGCGGGGAGGGGAGTTTTAGGTTTAGGCTGCGGGAAAGAGAGTCTTAGGTTCAGGATGCAATTAGCGGGGTCTTATGTTAGGCTGTGGGGAAGGGAGGGTTAGGGTAAGAATTAGGAGAAGGGATGAGGGTAGAGCAATACTCACATTGGGCCTGATTCAGAACTACGCCTCGGAGCGAATTTACACGTGGCAGAGACGTAAAATCGCTGTTTTATATGCACTGCGCATGCGCACCATAGAAAATATGCACATTAATGTAGCGTAATTGTGAACATATGGGCCATTCACGTATGTGTCACGTAACTACTTACGTGTGGGCGTGACAATTTTACGTTACTCCAAATTACGTGTGTATTACGTGAAGTAGGCGGGGGGTTGTATTTAAAGTGTACAGTATGGGCGTGCTTAGCTGCGTAAATTCGTTCAGCCCATACGTACGTGTGCGTATGACTGCGGTTACGTTGGAAAAAGTTAAGGTAGGGTTTGGAAAGCGTATCTTGACAAAATACGTCCGTGCAAGGGGTGTGCCGAGGGGAGTGTAGCGAATTTACGCGCACGTGTGCCGAGGGGAGTGTAATGAATTTACGCGCACGAAAATACGCTCCGCGAATAAACGTACGGCAAATGTAGTTCTGGATCTACCCCATTCACCGTTACCTCCTTGTCCTGGGGAAATATTATTGCTTTGCCTCAGTGAGGCAGAAGCAATTGATTTCCCAGGCACTTCAGACCTTCACACCTTTCAAAAAATCTGATCTAATACAAGATGCAAAATATACCCTTTTTCTCATTTAAATAGGTTTACTATCGCAGATCAGACATAAATGGACATAGATGTATGGACAGCATTGCGTGTTTACTTCTGTGCTCACACCCATTGTGAGCATGAACAATGCTCACTTTTGCTGCGATTCTGTCAGAAAACCCAACATCGGGTCCTGAGTACTCAAAAATAACCTCTATGTATGTTATTGGCTAGTAAAGGGAACCATAGCAAACCTAAACAAACAGTAGGATGTTGATCCAGAGTTAGGGATAACATAACAGAAAAAATTATGAAATAACTCTGTATTAATACAGTTTAAAATGTGGTTTTTTTCCTTCTAAATGTAGATAAGCATACATTGAAAAAAACATACTAAATAGCGGACAGAGAGGATACTGGGAATTTTACTGATGACTAAAGCACGGTGAAACAATACTCATTATACCCCCTTTGCCTTGGTGATTTGCCTTTATTACACATCTGATTATATGTCATTATATTTTATTTATATAGTTATGTTTTTATTATTGATTGAACCATATAACAATAAAAATAAAACACATTTTACAATTAACCTGTTTTGAGCCTAAACAAATATAAGTCACTTTCTGTGAGATTAAAATTGTAAGCGTATCTTAATTCATGCTTGCCTTAGGCTAAACTGTTCTTGTTTTGGCTACAGGATGAGATAAAATCTGTCAGACAGACACAGCTAAGACTTCTCTAAACTAATATTGTTTATTGTTGTTTTAATGTGAAAATAGGTCAATCCAGGCAATGAAAACAAAGAAAATTAATTTGTCTTGCGGGAAATTGCTGTCATAATACTCTAAATGTGCATTGATCTCAAACAAATTAGAATGTACTCCTAATATTTGTTAACTCATTATTATAGTTACATACTGAATAAATGTTCAAAAAACAGCAATTCAGCTTCAGTCCATAACAGCACAACGGGAATGACTGAATTAGGATAATTTAATGGGAACAATATAATTGCAATATTAGTGAACAAACATATCTACTGAAACGTGGACCACAAAAACTTAATGAAGGTCATTTGAATTTACAAAAAAGTAAGCAACTGCCAAAGATGTTTTATGGATGAACTTGTATGGTGGCCCAAACTAGTTTCTTGCCCAGGGATCCATGAGGTCTAATTCTGGCTCTTGTCTGGTGTATATGTAGTTTGTCAGAAACTCCTTGTCATACCTAGGAAAGATTGGGGGCTAAACTTACTAAACAGTGGAAATGGAGAAATGGAGAAATTGCCCACAGCAACCAATTGGATTCTAGTTAACATTCTCCAGTATGTAATAGGAAAATGAGAGCTAGAATTTAAATGGTTGCTATTGGCAACATCTCCAATATTCCTTTTCTGCAGTTTAGTCAATATAGGGCTCTATTTACAAAGCTTTAAAAAGTTCATTTTGTGGAGTTATGAAGTTATAACTCCAAAAATGAACTTTTTCTTATTTACTAACGCTGCACCGCTATGGAAATAAACAGTTTCAATGGCGATGCATTCAAACTTGATATGTATTCGCCGATCCGTTGTTCTCCATGTGGGCCGGTGCTTTTAGCTATATACTAACCATCAGAGTGGAGTTTTACACTATGCTCTGAGAGTTAAAATAACGCCATCTCAGACTGGCGTTCAAACTTTGATTCCAGCAATCTCCCCTTATAACCCCCTTTTTCTCCCCCTAATAGCTGTTAATAGAGGGAGGAAAAGGGGGATATATATGGGGAGACCGCCAAAATATATGTAAATACAAGATTTGTTTAAAAAAAAATGTATAAAATTAAAAAACAATGAAAAAACAACAGATTTAAAAAAAAAACAATAGAATAACTTTAAAGACTTACCTGACCAAAGACGCGTCTGCCCGCAGCTGCCGACATGAAGAGCCTGCTCATGCACAGTGGTTCTCATGCCGGCGCTTCATTTTTTACAAAGTCCCAGCAGAGAGCCACTGCGCATGTGCAGACCTTCCGGTCAGATGCAGAAAGCCTGCGATGACTGAAGAAACCTCGAATGTCATTGCGGGACAGCCAGCGGAGGGTAAGTCTTCGTAAATAACAAAAAAAATAGATCCCATGCTCTCAGAGAGACAATTCGAACCTGGATGAGCTACTTTCTTGTTCGCTAAGTAAATAGAGCCCATAGTCCTAGGAATATTCTTGTCAGAGAAGTGTGTGCTTTCTATTTACTACATTTCAGTTTCTGGCCACTAGAGGGCACCTAACAGTGTTCTGCTTCTCAGACAACTCCCTATTTTAAGAAAGCATTATAAATGTATATGTAGTGTAATAAAATAAAATAAAATAAAGATAACATAACATGTGTTTGTTATTTACTGGTCTTAAACAACAGTCTTAAGTTTCAGAAAATATAAAATAGAGTTGATATTGATGTGAGTGTGGGCATGATATTCTTGTAAGAAGTTTGGTAAAAGTGGCATACAGTTAATTTAAGGCAGTATAATCTGAACAATATGATAAAGTGTGCTGTGTGTTTGCATTTATATACTAAAATCCCCTATTATTTATGAGAAAAATTTGGAAACCCCTTAAAATTCTCTATTCACCCCTGATGGTCTGGTGAAAAGGACTACATTCTCCACAAAAACATATTTATTTCATGCCAAAAGGACCCCTGTGCAGAGACCTGTAAGTCATACCTATAAAGTTTGTTAGAAATATTGTACTAAAAACCCACAAGCAAAATCTGATGGCAGGGGCATATTGGAAGTGTAACATAAAACATGTATACTGTGCATGATAATCATAACGATCAGTCCAACAAATGGCTGTTCACTGCTATTACTGTGCAGTTTATGGACAGTACACACTTTACTAGTGGCCATTACAACACCTAAAAACAGTGCTCAATCCCCTTATATAGTGTACCAAGTTCACTTATGCAATAGTATTAGCCTTGACTAGCTGCTGCTGATATGAAGAGCATAGCTGCTTGTCTACACTACAGTCCTTACTGCCGCAAACCACTCTAACAATACCTAAATAACATCTATACTTAATAAACTCACTTTCTGCATTCTCTTTAAATTATTATGTTAACCAACAATTAATTAATACCCACAATATAATAATAGCACATGTTGCTTGATTGTATCTAAAATCAATTCACTCTCCTTCATTTCAATTTACTGACTGAAATTTGTCAATACTTTTTCTTACACTGAGGATTACTATGTTAGAATAATTCACAGTTCTGATTTCTGTCTCAACACTACTGGAGTAATAGATAAGGTGTTTATT
>WWET01000929.1:315657-328973 GCA_011038615.1 Limnodynastes dumerilii
GTTTTTTTTTTTTTTTTTCAAGGTGGGTTTTTTATACAAAGTGAGTGCCGATTTCTAGGAAATCAACACTCACACCCACCTCGTGATTTTACAAATCACGATTTATTCAACGGCAAGTTTAAAAAACACTAATTTCCAGAGACTTTATGCTGAATTTACTTTATTAAATTCAGCCCTTAAAATCGAGTTTAACTAAACTTAATTTGAAATAAATAATAATTTTGACTTTTTTTGTAAAATTATACATATTAAAAGCCTTTTAATAAAGTCAATAAAAAGTTTCAAGTGTCTTATAGCCTTGGTTTATGTAATTGGAAAATTAATACTCTTAAAACTTTTTGGGTTATTAATGAAGTAAGCATGTAATAAGTTTAAAGTGTCTACTGAGTCATATTAATTGAGATACTACATAAGATACATGATTGTTGCTGATTGTGATGATCTGCTTCACTGTTGAATTACAATTACTCACTCTGGGATCCTAAATGCTGATCTGTGATGATTATGTGCAAAAAGTGAGAAGAGAAAAGTTTCACACGAGAAGAAGATCATCACTAGAAAACGCTAGACAGGTACATCTCTATATGGGATTCTTCAAATGGAAATCCTTTTAGAGGACAATGAAACGCTACTTTGCTTATTGACTTTTAAAGCCCCAGTGTCCCCATACAGAATGGTGACCCCACAGCTGGAGAAATAAGTGACTTTTATTGATGTTTTTAAAACTAATATATCATACATACCATAGTGAATAATATTATGAAAACTAGTATAAAATGTATGTCCCTTGTTATTTCCAGTTCTGTACCCCTAGCTTAAGAAAATCTATTTGTTTGTTCAATTATGCTTTAATTTTACTGGAAACATTTTGCTATAATTCAGTAAAGATAATTTTAGTAGGAGATAAAAATAATTATTATACTCTGAAAATCAGGAAAATTTAATTATCATTATATTTAAGTGAAATATTTGTAAGATGTTCACCTTGTGCTTTTCACAACATAAAATAAGATTTGGAGCTATATGCAACATTTTACTTGACAATACTTATTCCACAAAGGAATATTATTATTTTTATGGTAAGAGCATCAGCAGCAGTTTATAAAATGTTATCACTTCAAGGTCAAGTGTGTTCTGTCTTCCTACTTTCAATTTGTTCTATAGATGTCAATTTAATCTTTACCTCTCTAACTTTCCATCTAAAAAAAGAACCAGACTTCAAAATGCACTTGGCAGTTTTGCTTCAGCGGTTTTAAAACGACTACTTTTGTCTGTTGCTATTTTGTATGGTCAGTCCTCACTAGATTATTTTATCCTTCATTACCTTCAAACTGAACTTTGACTGAAGTATTGCTATTATGGAACCTTTGTCAAAGCTACAAATTTTCCTATCATTTTAAAGTACAGAGCACTCCTCTCTCTCATTTGGCCTTGCTAGTTTAAATGACCTGTAGGCTTTTACAATCCATAAAGGAAGTGCCGTCAAAATGGCAAACCATTTTTTTCCAAATTGCATTCATTTGAACTGCCATGATCAAGGTTAATGGTTTGACCTGACAATTTCCCTGCGTTATTTATTTATATATTTTATTTTCATTATTTATTTATTTTAAGGAGATTGATTTGGTTGAAATTGTTTAAAGCATACCAGAGAGATTTTAGATACGGAATCTTACTTTCAATATCCTAATGTGGATTTAGAAGAATAAAATTCTCATATTGATAATGGAAGATTTAAGGACAAATCAAGAAATGTATGACACACAATGTCTATTGGGAAAGGATGCTTGGCATATAATTTATTTTTATAATACAAAAGGTTAAACATTTTCAGCTATTTCTTAGTGTAATTATATAACGGAGATTGCATTGAAGTCAAATACAGTATGTAAAACCATAGACGTTTTGGGTTCAGTACAACTGAAATAACGATTCAAAAGGAATTACAGTTTAAGCCAATTACCTAAAAATGGTAATATATTATATTCATCCTTTACCTATTCTATCTTATTTAACTCATTTTGAAGACATGGATGAATAATTGCGAACAGTAGAAAGTAGAAACTAGTTTATACAATTGTTAGGAATCTTTTATAGCTACAATATACTGAAGTGTGGTTTAATGTTAAAGTGCATTTTTTTTTAAAGCATCTGTTTTAATTCACCTCATTATAATGTTAGGCACATTGGGCCTGATCCTGAACTACGCCGATGCGCTGTGCTTACTAAAGCACAGCGTATCGACGTTCACTTACCCCGACACTTCCCCTGTGCGGGTGTATGGCCACTTCCTTACGCCGGCTTGTAGCTACCCTAACTTCAGCCGGCGTAAGGAAGGGGCCATACGCTCGCACAGAAGCGTATGGCCGCCTAGCCGGCCCTCCCACCCTCATTAAACTAGCCACCCTCATTAAACTACCTCTCCCCGCCCACCTACACTAACCTGAAAGTAGGGACGCTGGGGGACGTCCCCTCCAGTGTCCCTACGGCGCTGCTACGGACGCCCGATCCACGATGGGGGGCGTTGCCGTAGCAACGCCGGGCAACATCTGTCCGGTGCATGCGCAGATCGGCAGAAAAGCTGATCTTACACTTACGCCCGCCATCCTAGAGACGGCGGGTGTAGTTCAGGATCAGGCCCATTTGGCCTAGTCCAGATTTACTTAGAAATTGCATATGTAGCATCTGCAACAGAGCTAACGCAGTGGCAAATGCAGGATTTTGAAAGGTGGGTTTCCAATGCATGTAGTACATGTGGGGTATATTAGGGGTCTGGACATGGCACATACTATAATATATGTGGTTTATATTAGGTTTTATGAATGGCAATGTATATAGTATGCCATTCCGAGACCCCTAATATATTGTATTTTATTATAGTATGTGCCATGCCCAGATTCTTAATATATCCCATTATATAATAGTATGTGCCATGCCCAGATCCCTAATATATTCCATTATATTATAGTATGTGTCATTCCCATACCATTAATATATGCCATTTATAATATAGTATGTGCTATTAATAGATAAAATATACCCCACATATACTTTAAATAGTGTGCCAATCTAAGACTTCTAAAATACCCCATATATATTCTAGTATGTGCCACTTTATGAGAAGAGCTCATTAAACAGTGGACTAGGTCTTATGTCAGTGCATAAGCTCTGGTGAATTGTTGTGACCTATTTACCACCACCACCTGGTTCCCTTTTGCAGTGCAGACCAGGACCCTCTTCCTTTGCCACCTCTATGTCAGTTTGCCCCACATGGCTGCAATGTCATGCCCCTTTTCACAGAACGTATGAATATTTGGGATATTTTTTCCAATTTAAAAAAAAATATTCAATGTGGGGGTGTTTCTGGGCACAATACCGCACATAGGAGAGCAGGGCACTCCCCCGGCAAACATAACTATTATATAAGATTTTAAGCAAGGGCTAAACTCAGCCCTTACTGTTGGATTTAAATGCCTAAGGCTAAACACACGTGTATCTCATGCACATAGTGGGTTGCCCTGCCTGAAGTCAGGGAGCAATACCATCAGACATCCCCCCACATCCTCTTTGGTCCCTAATACAGCCTATTTTTTTTTTATTTGTTTATTGAAGTCATGTCACAAAAAAAAAGACATACGTTTGAAAGATTGCATTGTCAATTACATGCACGAACAAACAGCACACAAAATGCCATCTATAGCAGAAATATAGATAAGTTCAACAAGTAGTATTATGAGAATATGACCAAAACTTATTCATATCAACAGCAGTAAGCACTCACTGTGAGTAATTATCTGTCAAATATCACATTAACAAAAATAATAAGCACAAGTAAATCCAAGTCATCATGTCCCGCCTAAACCCAAATCTGGTGGTAAGCAAATCGGTGGATCATTACTCATTTCTCTAATCAAATACCAGGACGTAAGACTAAAATTGTTATGCAGTTGTTTAATTGGGACATCCAGCTTATCAATGTATCCTTCCCATGTGTCAAAAAATCTTTCTATCTTGCTATCTTTTTCCAGGACTGTCTCCAGCCAATCCATTCTAAAAATAAAGTAGAGTTTTTCATGGAAAAGTGTCAGAGATGGAGCAGTAGTACTGAGCCAGGTTTGTAAAATAGATTTGCGAGCTGTAGCACTGATCGCTAACATCAATCTTTTTTCCCCCCGGATAAATACTCTGTCTCTCTGGTAGGATACCCAAAATAGCCCACTGTGGGTCAAAGTGTACATAGTTAACCAAATTATCCATAGCATACTTGCGTATTTTGGCCCAAAAGAGTTTAATTAAAGGGCAATCCCACAAACAATGGTATAAGTCAGCTTCAGCAGCAAGACATCTCTGACAGCAGTGGGAGGGCGAGGTTCCAATCTGGAATCTCTTAAGCGGGGACAGGTAAGCATAATGGTATATGTTGTAGAACAGCTCAATATATGTACTTGCTGGGAACATCTTACATGAAAACCTTAAATAAGAAAGAAGTTTGTCAATAGTTAGTGATGGGAAAACCTCATTCCATTTTGAAAATCCTGATGAGATGTTCTCGTAATCAATAGAACTTCTCAGTAAGTTATAATGGATGGATGGCCCTACGCTTCGGTACTGGCTGTAGAAGAACACGATCAAGGGGATTGTACCAATCTAGATTTTGAAAATTCTTGGTAATACCCTCCACATAATGGTGTGCTTGCACAAATGCCAATGGATCACCTCAAATTTCTCCGCCATTTCTACAAAGCTATTCAAATGTTTGTTTTTGGCATCTATGAAATGACCAATGGAGTTTACCCCACTTACCTTCCACACATTGAATGGGTAGGATGCCATGTCATGTTGAAAATCAGCATTATGTAAAAATGGTAGATGTATTGTGTGTTGTGTATGCAAACTTTGATTGTGTCGAAGGATGTGCCAAATTTTTTTAGTGGACCATAGGAGTGGGTTCTCCTTAATGTTCAGAGTGACCTCCCTTGCATCCATATGTAAGAATGATCTTAAGCTTCTGCCCCCCAGGAAGCCGCTCTCCATGGGTGTATTGGCATAATTTTCCTTGTCTGAAAGCCAGTATCTAATGTAGTGGAGATGTGCCACGTGACTATATACAGTAAGATCAGGAAAATTAAATCCACCATTAGATTTAGGCTGCTGGAGTTTTTTCAGACTAATTCGTTCCCTTTTTCCGCTCCATATAAAGCAACGAAAGAGATGATTTAGGAACCTTTAGTCTTTCTTTTTAAGTTGTAAGGGTAGTGCCTGCAGGAGATAAAGAAGTCTTGGTAAGGGAACCATCTTAATTAAATTAATACGGGCCGTATAGGAAAGCGTAAGACGATCTCATCCTTTCAATTCCTCCTCTGTCTTTTTTAGAACAGGTGTAATGTTTATATCGTATAAACGTGAAGGGACTTTAGGTACCTGTACCCCAAGGTAAGTGAAAGGATTCGATTTCCATTGGATGGGGAGATTCCGTCCCCACTGTGGGGTGACAACAAGGCCCTGCAAATACAACGCCACTGACTTTTCCAAGTTTACACGGAACCCCACGAAACATCTCCAAAGGAGTGCAGTTTATCGAATATAAGGGCCAGAGAGTCCCTGGGGTTCGCCACGTACAACAGGATGCCATTCGGAAATGCAGTCACTTTAACAACCTTACCCCCTACCTTAATGCCTTGGAACTGCTGCCATCCCTCCAGTATTCTCAACAGGGGGTCAATGGATAAACTAAAAAGCAATGGAGACATAGGACATACCTGCCGTGTTCCCCTGAACATAGTTATAGGTTCACTATAACGGCCATTAATGAGAAGAGAGGTATGAGGGTCATTGTAAAGGGTCCTAATTAGTGAAATAAATTTGTCATCGAAGGCACAGGATTCCAGGACTTTAAATAGATGTGGCCAAAGCACCGTATCAAATGCCTTGCTGGTATCAAGGCTCAGCAACAGGTAATTTGAATAAGGCTGATTATGTGCCTGGACCACACCTGTGATGGCAGTTCTGATGCCTCTGACAGATTGACGGCCCACAACAAATCTTAGCTGGTGGGGCGTAAGCAGCGAGGGGAGGATGAACTGCAAACGATTTGCCAACAACTTAATGTCGGTATTAAGCAAAGAGATTGGCCTATATGAAGACATCAATTGTGGATCCTTCCCCGGCTTAGGTATGAGGATTGTGGTAGCAGCATTGAACCGACTGTCACTCTCCCCATTATGCAGACATTCATTAGTCCTGGAAGAGACTCACAATATCATCTGTATGCGTCCTCAACCCATCCCTCCCCAGAGTCCGGATTGCAGTAATAAATGACCGTTTGCGGTGTTGCCGTGACATTTTCGCTAAAAGGTGACCCGCTTTGTTCCCCCAGTGATAACATTTTTGGGTAGTGAAGTCGCAGCTCTGTTGGGCCTTAGTGGTAAGGTGTTAATCCAGGAGTTTGCGCGCCTTGACATATGCCGCATAAGTAGTTTCATTAGGTGTTGCAATATACGTCCGGAATGAGGATGATACATCTCTTTGCATCAAATTTTCCTGATGTTTCCCTTCCCTATTCTTGGCCTCCACATAACTAATTATGGGCCGGATCCAGAACTACGTCCGTCTTCCATAGACGAACGTAGTTCAATAAACAGTAGCTACTGAGCATGCATAGTAGCTATTGTACGTAATCTGCGTATCGTTTCGATATGTAGATTGCGTATATGCGGTCTTTTAGACACTAATCAATGATCCCACTTGATTAGTATGCAACAGCAGGGGAAAACCTAAGTAGTAACAATACACAATTCTTGACAGATGTTAAGTAGACAGTTAGAGTAACAGATGGCTACTAAAGCAAAAATCGATTGAGAGTTTAAATACCCATTGTAATGTTCTAATTGGCTAAATTAGAAGACTGACATTTCTGACCGCCTATCAGGATGAATTGCAGTATATTCATTGCTTTATTGTATATGGATGCCGATGTCTTTTGTTGAAAAATCATTTATTTATGCAGATATCTTTATATCCAATTATGATAGTTAATCATTAAATATTGAGATTTAAATTACTTATTTCTTCAGGTCCAATTACTAGTGTTATGTGCCCAGCTATCCTTAGTGAAATAATTCCATATTAATAAAATCATTTTAATACTAGTGTTCATTTAACAATTATTATACCTAACATAGGGTCTCTGTAGTGATAAGATCTATATAGTTCTTATTAATTTTATTCGTGTTTAAATATTTGATATAATTTATGTGCATATATTTTAGTTTCACGTATTTATTAAGTGAATTTATGTATATATAGTGATCAAAATTATTGTGATTCAAAATGAAAAGAAACAATAAAGAAAAACTGCAAATAATAATGGATAGTAAGGTGACCCTTACACATACTCATTTTTATTGCATTATTCTATTTTTATTTATTTATCTCAATAAATAGTACATAGTCTACAGTTATAGACCTGCGCTCGTTTTCTGTTATCTTTGTCTACTAACCAAAAATCAATGCATGATAAGGTATGATGGACCGCTGAGCAGAAGGTGTAAGAGTGGTCTGTGGGGTTTAGTATTCTCCAAGGGTCAGTCAATTGTAAGGTATCTTGAAGAGTAGGGATGTGTTGCCAATTCTGAAGAGAGTGAGGGGCCTCCGGAGGGGGCGCTTTGTCTATGCTTGGATTAGTCACCACCCACAATCAGAGGAGCATTGGGGCGCTGTAGCAAAGTATTTTGAAGGTCTAAAAAAAGGCCTTGCCACCGGTATTAGGCGCATATACATTAACAAGGGTAAAGGCTTTATGTTCAATAATGACATCCTGAATAACGTAGTGTCCCCCAGGGTCCCGATTCGTCTCCCCCAAAGTATATTGCAGATGAGAGTTAAACAATATTGCGACCCCTCTAGACTTGGATGTGAAAGATGCAGATATACAATCTCCCACCCACGGAGCTCTAAGGGACGGATCATCCCGTTCTACCCAATGCGTCTCTTGCAGGAACACCACATTAGCATGAAACTTTTTTATATGGGACAACACTTTCTTATGTTTAATAGGGGTATTCAGTCCCCCGACGTTCCAGGAAGCCACCCTGATACTAGATCTAGTGTACATGTCATGTGCTGCAGATGTGTGCGCTGGCATGGTCATCCTACCTCATCCGTGCGAGTATTCTCCAGCGGGGTAAACTGCAAGGGGCACCAACCCAGTGCAAGGGTATACTCTAAGATAGAGAGCATGGAAAAATTAGAGGAATGACATATAGTACAATATTTACAACCGTTCAGGCAGGACATGAATGACTTCTCGTGACATGAAACACAACATTTTCTTTTATTATCCAAAACCAAAAAAGAAATGGGTCTACTCTTCCCAATGTAAGGGGAGTGAACCCTGACAAAACCAAAACAAATATGAAACATCAACAGTCCCTGACATATCAGTGTGAGCCTAAACATCTATGTATTATTAACCCTAATGACAAAGGGAAAAAAGTGGCTTAACATGGTGAACTGCTATCTCCCAGAGGCAAAGCTTAAACCTAGCAACACTAGTATATCTGAATTTGTTATACCTCTAGGGACCTTGATCCGGATTTAGTCTAGAAGGAGAACCCGGGTGTGACTGTAAGAACGCATTTGCCTCCTCAGGGTTAGTAAAGTAATGGGGTTAACCCTGATGGATTATTCTTAATTTTGCAGGATAAAGTAATGCAAATCTTTTGTTTTGTGAGTGCAGAGACCGGGAAACCTCAGAAACTAAAATGGAGAAATCCTGAAAGATTAATATATGCAGCCCTGAAATCATTAGCTGAGGTATTTTGCGGTATGCTGCCAGTATGCGTTCCTTATCCCTAAAGTTTAAGAATTTTGCAATGACAGGACGAGAGCGCTGACCTTCCCTCTGCTGTTCTGGCCCTAATCTATGTGCTCGTTCAATCTGCATAGGGGAAGCGGCATCAAACACATTCAGGCTCACTAGTAAATCTGTTGTAAGAAAGGACAGAAGCTGATCCCCCTTATAGGATTCCGGGATACCCACGAACCGCAGGTTGTTCCTGCGATGGCGGTTCTCTAAGTCATCGATCTTTTCACAGAGAGCCTGAATTGTCTGCGAGTGCGACTCTGTAACATTTTGTATTCCCTGACATTGGTCTTCCACGTCACTATGCCTCTGCTCTAAGGTTGAAATTCTTGCCGTGTTAGTTTCAATCTTGGCTAAGGAGGCGTCGAAAAGGGTTTGGATACGTTCCAGTTTTTGGTCTATTAATGGCATAATGCAATTAGACAGCTCCTTAGCCAAAGCGGCCAAGGTGGCTTGGGAAAATGGGATCTCCCCACTAAGTTGTGTCTCCGAAGCAGGTCCCTCCTCAGGGTCATGCCAAGAAGGGGAGGAAGGGGGAGCTTTACCAAATGTCTTAGATCTATTGGTTTTGGATGTAGAAGCTGAGTTGGATAATTTTGGCAGCATGGCTTCCAGGAATTTGTCCATGCCCTGTGAGCAAGGGTTTAACACCAATTAGATAAACGCCTATTAAGGAATGTTCAGGGGGGATCAGGGCCACTGTATGCAAGTGTGTGTGTAGGTGTCATTGTGAGGGCCCACTCCAACAGGTTAGCACTGGAGTTATTACTGGGTATCATGACCTGCTAGGTGTCTGCAGCCAAGCCTGTCCCCATCATCAGGGGCTCCAGTGAAAATCAGGCTCTTAATTAGACTCTGGGCCCTGTTGTACCATCAACATAACACCATAGCACCTGTTGATTTTAATTCTGGATATGGCCCGAGGTTATCAGATATTTTGACAAATCCATATAGAAATCATTTTAACATACATAAATTATAATCTTGTCTTTGAGGGTATCTATAAAATGACTCTAGCTGTTGGTGGGTCAAAATCCCTCCTCACCTGCTCATATATGCTGAGGAGATTCGCTCTGTTCAGCCTAAAGAGCTGCACAATCTCCTGATCAGTCAGGGAGTCCAGGTCCATACGCACATGAAAAATACAGGGATGGCGTATCATACGCCGTGTGTGCGGTACCTGGGGCTGGTGATGGTCACTCTCCTCCTCACTCCTATGTGTAGCTGCCACAAGGACAGCTACACCAGCATGAACCACTGCACTGCTCAAAAATCCAAATCCTCCCTCCATCATGAGTGCCAAAAAAACACATCTGATTGTGATTAAGGGCAGCCTTTTATAGGACCCATATGTCTGTAACCTGTTAACATGGTGATTTGAAGCAAATACGCATTTTTAAAAATGGCGATTTATATGCGATTTTGTCAAATCGCACTTTGTGAATACATTGATTTGTATCTCTAACATTGAAAAAATCATACTGGCGATTTTAAGGACAGTGATTTTAAAAATAGCTCAACTCACGCGATTTCACCTTTTGTGTATACGGTGATTTTTAATCTCACAGCAAAATCACGCGATTTACGGCGATTTTAAGGTAAATCGCGCTTTGTAAATAAACCCCCATGTGTTAATGTTGTTTGTCAGGGCAAGAAAAAATGATATTGGCGCTGTAACAACTGAACCTGGTTAAAAAAAAGTCTATAAATTCATGAATAATGAAATTTTATTAATAATTAGCCATCAATAAAAGCAAATTTAGTCAGACTGTAGCAGCTTGGAAATTGTGCGCATTTGCTTGGTAAATTTGTAGCTCTTGATGGTCCCTCCACTTACCTTGCCTCCTGCAGTCCATACTTTTTTTTCTTGGGCTCCATTGTCCGTCCTTTCCTGTGGTTTGTGTTCTACACTGTGTGTGTAGCAGGTGTAGCTGCTCTGGGTTACCTGTCTCTCTGAGTTTTGTCATCTTACTTACTCAGTTTTTTAAGATTCCACTTGGAGTTCATGACATCTAGCTCTTAATGTGTATATCTCTCTCTCTCGTTTCCATCTGACTCTCTCTCTCTTTGTACAGCTTCCACACTGAGTTAATTTGCTTTTCTCTCAGTGTGTGTGTTGCAGCTCTCTGAGTCCATTTTACCTGACTCTTATTATCTCCGAGTGTTTTTCATATGACTCTACTGGCAGTCTCCGTCTATTTCACCTGACTGCTCTATCCTGCCCTCTGTCTTTTTCCTCTGTAATTACACCTGCTGTGTGATTCCTCAGTCCTGTATTCTGAGTCATTGGATCTTCCTATACTGGCCACAATCCAGATCTAAACTCAAATATGCATGCAGTGTGCGTTGCACAAATGCACTTGGAAACATGGTGCAGGTTGCATGCGATCCAGAACTGCACATAACTGTGTCATTTAAATTGCAAGCATTTATGCCACGTAGGGTATGGTCACACAGCAGTTAAGCTGTAAGCAGATACATGCCCAGTATACTATACTGCACAAGGGCAATGTAATATACTGTACTCCCTCAACACACCCATGACAAGTCCCAGCCACCAGGGTTGTGCTATGATCTGAATCAACCATGACTGCGTGCTCTTAAGTTCTAAGCATTGACAATGCAAAAAGATACAAAGAGACGTCACAGCAGCTGGCAAAATGCTCAGATCTGGATCAGGGCCTCTGTATTCAAGTGTATGTGTAGGTGTCATTGTGAGGGCCCACTCCAATAGGTTAGCACTGGAGTTATTACTGGGTACCATGACCTGCTAGGTGTCTGCAGCCAAGCCTGTCCCCATCATCAGGGGCTCCAGTAAAAATCAGGCTTAATTAGACTCTGGGCCCTGTTGTACCATCTACATAACACCATAGCACCTGTTGATTTTAATTCTGGATATGGCCCGAGGTTATCAGATATTTTGACAAATCCATATAGAAATCATTTTAACATACATAAATTATCATCTTGTCTTTGAGGGTATCTAGAAAATGAATGTAAAAAACATGTGGAAAATGCATAACTAAGCATGGTAATTTTATGGAGAAAAAGACTTACCTTAACCTTGTGTAAATACATTTTTACTAAACTGCAAAAAAAGAAAAGTGGAGATGTTGCCCATAGCAACCATTCATATCCTAGCTGACATTCTCTAGTATGTAATAGCAAAGTGACAGCTAGAATCTGATTGGTTGCTATGGGCATCATCTCCACAAATCTAGCCCATGGAATCTTAGGATGCTTCTTTGCTTTGCTTTACAGATTTTGGGGCTGATTAAGGGTCTGAGCCAGAGTTTGAGAGTAGGGGTGAAGCAGGTGTAAATGTACACCCAAGAAAAACCATTTTGCAATGTTAGGGGTGCAAATAAATTTTATCTGTATTTTTCATATAGGTAAAGTAAACTCTGGGTCAGTTCTTAGATCAGCTCCTTTAATATATTTATGCTACATAATTTGTTCACCCTAACAACATGCAGGATAATCAGTTATGATCGTTCCCCAGATTTTATAAACAGTATGTCAGCTTCTTAAATTTGACCTTATATTTTTAAACTTCTCTACCTTCTGTGTTTTTTTTATAATCTCAAGTCAATCAAAATAAATTAGCCAAGCTTTTCTATAAAGTGACTTGAAAATGCATTGCTGAGATTATGCTGAATTTTAAAGAGAGTTTTGTTGTTTTCAAAAGACAGGAAATCAATGACATTAATAGCTTGCAGTGGTGATAATTACACTGTTTATGTTGGAATATTTCCATTAGAGATGAGATTATTCCCCAGGTAATAACCTCTGACAAACTAATTCTAAAGCCATTTGATCAAGCATACTCAGGATTAGTCTTCCAAAGCTTATATCTCCAGAGAGCAAAATAAAATATTAAGAAGCCAGTCAATAAGATACTTTTGGCAATATTCGTTTTCAAGCAAAACTTTTCAAGAGGTGAATCATAAATTTAATTGATCTTGCTTTGAATGAAATCCTGATAAGTTATTTGAAAACAATCTGCTTTTTGGACATCTATTGGAATATATTACAGGAAAGGAAAATGTTTTCTGGAAAAAAAAAGATTACTTTCTAGATAATGCATGAAGGATACATGTTACACTCATAGGCTAAAAATGGACAGATAAGCTGAAGGACAAATACCATATACTACTGAGCACTTAGGAAAACGCATTTGAGACAAAATACAATAAACAGAATTTAAAATTCCATGGCAAATTAAAAGACGGAAGTCATACCTTTAATCTGAGAAAAAATATTGATCATACACTAATTACTAAGCGACAGTTTATAAACCACTAAAATCCAATAAAACCACTAGTTACAAAAAGAATGCAATCATTCTAGCAACTCATTTTTTTATGGAATTCATTTTAAACATTAAAAGCAAAAAATAGCCTATTAGACTATCCATTTATTAATATAATATATTATAATAATATATCCATAT
>WWET01000929.1:343532-353997 GCA_011038615.1 Limnodynastes dumerilii
TCTCTCTCTCTCTCTCTCTCTCTCTCTCTCCCTCTCTCTCTCTCTCTTCCTCTTTCCTTCCAGCCCTCATACAGGAAGTTGCTCTATGTAATGGCCGTGGCAACTTATTCAGGATGGCCGCCAGTGCCTCTCCAGCCTGGCGCCGGCCTGTGTCACATCCCCCAGTGGAGCGCATCGCGTCGGCCCTGGTCAATATGCTTTCCTCCTGTATCTCGAGGAAATGTAGGAAATAACTAATTTAGGAAATCACAGCTGGTATAAATCTTGCTATGTTTAAATTGTGTTAAATTATAGTTAAAGAAAATATTGCATCCTAATGGTAAGTATTGGATGAAAGATCTCAGACTTTTTCATGCTAGAAAAGTATTTTGTATTTTGTATTACAAGGGGTACTCCAGCTAAACCTTTGATGATCCCTAGTGCATTCAACTAGTAATAAAAGTCCTTCTCAAGACCCCTTGATCAAATAAAATATTACTGCTTCAAGATTCTGCCTGATGCAAATTACCTGCTGCATCCTGTGTGCTATATATAAAAACTTGCACTCTAACCTGTTTCCTGGCTATCCTGAGCTGAACCTAGCATCTTCTGACCTCTGCCATCTATCTGCAGCCCTAATTAGTTCAAGGAAGATACCCAGAATAAAGTGCTTCCAAATGTTGTAAGTAGCTTGGTGGTGCAGCAAGTATTTCCTACA
Source organism: Limnodynastes dumerilii (assembly GCA_011038615.1). Taxonomy (NCBI): domain Eukaryota; kingdom Metazoa; phylum Chordata; class Amphibia; order Anura; family Limnodynastidae; genus Limnodynastes; species Limnodynastes dumerilii. The sequence continues at coordinate 344,230 of WWET01000929.1, forward strand.
GTGCAGTGGGAAGAGCCAGTAATTTGTTACTGGCTGTGAGTGATTTCCTATACCCAAGGTGTAGAATCTATACTGGAATAAATCAGCATAAGGATTATCCCACAGCAACTAGCGCAACCTAACTGGAAAATATTCAATCATGTAGCATCAGCCAGCTAGTAGTGAGATCCACATCCTGTGACAACTGGTAACCAACAGTGGGAACCATGGGCCAGATCCAGACATATAAAAAGGAAGGGTGTGGAGTGAATACAATCAGCGCTAAAAATCCACTGTGGGAAGTATCAGTGAATAATTAATATAAATATGAAGCAATCAATGTGAAACAATAAATAAAATAAATATATGAATAAATAAATAAATATGGTTGATGAGTCCAATGGTAGGTTAGATGTAGTAGAGTTGAGGTTTGTAGTATCCACCTTTCCCCAATGGGGGATATGAAAGAGAGACAAGATACAAATACAAACAATTTATTAGTACAAATCTACAATAATAAAACCATAAAAAGGGAACTGGAGTTTATACCAGGAGATGGTGAAAACAGGAGGTGAAGTGGAGCTGTATCCGATGTTAAAAGTACCGACAGGATCAGCTGCCACAGTTCCGTCACTGTTGTTCTGGTAAATGTCCCCTGATTCTCTGTGCCGCTGACTGGTGCATTTCAGACCCTTTCTGGGTCCTTTTTCGAAGTCTGTGCAGCAAGTCCTACGTTTTCCTTCTTTATACTTTTCACTTTCTGCTGATTGGATGAGCTACGCATGTCTCCAATGCTGGAGTTCGATGTAACCAGACGGCGCATAAACTAAACCATGCTTACACACTGATACTTCCAAAAAAACATAAAATAAGATGAAATAAACTTCATTCTGACTCAGGACATAAATAAACATTCCCGTTGACAATTTCATATATAAAAAGGCTGTGGAATATTGTAACTAGAAGCGGCACTAGGCTCCACACTCTTCCTTTTTGTGCTATTTTGAGGGTTGAGACACTCTTGGATTGAATTCACAGCAGCTGAATTTAGTGTGCAGATTTTCCCTTATTCTTCCTAGATCCAGACATATAACTGCTTTACCTTTCAACTCATAGCGTATTTACACGTTTGTAATTCCTATGCACTCCCCTCGGGCGGACATTTTTTTGCCGTTTTACCATTACCAATTACTACCTTAACTTTACTAAGCGTAACTGCAGTCGGCCGTAATGGCTGAGCATACGTACACGCCTTAGCCCGCCCATACTGTACAATTTTAATGCCTCACCTTGCCTCCGAAGTGTAATTAAGGTTGTTGAATGTCTGGCACGCCCTTCACCAGTAGTTACGCTGTTGATCTTAGGATGTAAGTACGTCCAGAGTTTCTGGTCGTAACATGTCTCGCACACATGCGCACACCATGCAAAACAGCGTTTTTATGACTACGCCTAGCGTAAATATGCTTGCAGTTGTAGGTCTGGATCTGGCCCCATGTCCTGTTATCCATCTGTCTGCAAAGTTTCAAATGTGCACTTAAAACACACCCATTAATAATGCATACCAATTCTCCTCGTCCTCATAACTCCTCCTTTACTCTCTTTTACTATGATTGTACCTGAATTACTTCTTTGCACTTTTGCTATGTACTGTTCCGAGTTGTGTACTATTATTATGCAAAGATTTTAGTATTCTGTATTAAACTATGTGGCTTCTTATAAATAAAGAATAATAGCAATAATAATAATAATAATAATAATTCACCGAATTCAGGCTTCCGATGATACTGAAAAACTGAATCCAGTTTAATAATATTGGACCAGATCCTGATTTATGCAAAGGGGAAATATTCTGATTACTAGTCATTATTATGATTATGATTATTATTATTATTTTTTATTATTATTATTGTTATTATTATTATTTTATTATTATTATTACTACTACTACACTGGTCAACAAAATCTTTTATATTACCTTTTGTCACAAGAGTTCAAATAAGTGCATTGCATTGTGTTTTCTGTGATGAATTTAAACAAATATTTTAGAATTACTCAAATTTAAGTTTACAACATTAGGTTTATAAACAAAACAGATGCTTTACACACTTAAAATGTTAATGTATAGGATTTTCAGCTGTGAAATATGTTAGGACCTTGTGACTACTTGTGTCCAACAGTAATCAGCCATCATGTTTGAACTCCACATGCACTTTTATTAGTTTTCCATTCTGGTGGAACCGTTTGCCCTGTCCATCGCTTACTGCCTCAAGATTGTCTGGTAATAAGTCCAAGGGCGAGAGTTACGTTACGGCTATGGGTTTAGAAAATGGAGATGTTGACCATGACAACCAAACATATTTTAGTTCTCACTTTTCTACTACATTCTAGAGAATGTCAGGTAGAATCTGAATGGTTTCTATGGACAACATCTCCACTTTTCCAGACCCGCAGCTTAGTAAATCTGGCCCCAGGTGTGAGTCCAAGAAGTGGACTTTCAGAGACATATATTAAATGCTGCAGCCAAACTCATCTTCCTCTCCTAATGCACTGCCTCCACCTCCCCTCTCTGTCACTCTCTACACTGGCGTCCTGTCCCTTTCAGAATTCTCTTCAAACTCCTCACCACAACTTACAAGACTCTCTCCTCCTCCACTGCTCCCTACCTCCCTCCTGTCATCACCCCTCTACCTTGTCCTCATTACTTCGCACCTTTTCTCTCTACTGTCTATCTTTGTCCTTATTCACCTGCTTCTACACATACATCCAACATCCTTATTTTCCTTATATATTGTTCTGTTTTTTTTTTCTTTCTGTATTTTAATTTTGCTTTGTACATGTATTGTATTCCTTATTCATGTTTTTATATCCTCTGTCCATTATTTTATTGAATTGTATATGTAACTATTGTCTTTGCTATTGCCTCTGTACGGCACTGCGGATACTGTGTGACATCTTATAAATAAATAATAATAATGTTACTTCCTGTGGTCTTGTAAGATTTTAAGAGATTGATCACCATCTCTTTGTAGTAGTTTGGTTTATGGTTGCCAAAAAAAGTTCTGGCAAATGAGAGCCTCCCATGCAGCTTTTTCAGCTGGATTAAGCAGACCATCGAAGCTTACATCAAGTATCAGTTCTCTTATGGACCTAGAATGATTTTTGAACTTTGTCTCAATAATCCTCTGAAATTTCTTTCTCAAGTGTGCAAATCCAAGCCCTCTTTGACCCAGTGCTTTGATAAAGTTCTCTGCAAGTTTTATTTAAAGTGGAAGCAGATAGACTTTTCCAGGATCAACAAGTGGAGCAATGACAATATTCTTCACTCCCAGGGTAAGTGATGGTCCCTTCAGCCCCTGCTTCTGAAGACAGCAGTACTTTTTTAAACTTAGTTGTAGTGTCAGAGTTGTCAGCCTTCAAACTTACTATAGAGGTACTGATGAATAGATGGCAATTCTCTGTTTTATTCTCATGACCAAATGCTACCATAAGAAACTTAACATCATGACAAAAGACAAATTCATCTTTAAAGGCAAAGAAAACCTTAAAGTCACAATTCCTCTGCTTGAAAAAAATATGGGAACTAATTCAGAGCAACAGTACACTTACACCTTTTTTTAGGTGTAAGTTTGGACCTGAGCAATACCATGTTGAACTGCAAGGGTGGGTAAATTTAAACTGTGAAAGCAAAATTAGAATTGAGAGGTGAAGTTTCTTAGCTCAACTCTAATTTATAAATTAAACATACAGCTATGCAGTACGTGAGTTCTATATGCAAAAGTAAAGTAGTTTCCCTGCATGCAAAATATTTAAATTGAATTATTACCTCTTACTTTGCAACATGGTTTAGCCGAGCTGCACATGTGCACTTGTTTTGCCCTTACTCCCAAACTCCATGGTTAGAATTATTGTGAAGAAGATTCATTTATTTAGTTACTAATTATTTAATTAATTAATTAAGCAATATATTTATATTTTAAAACCAAATAAATTAATCAGTAACAATAAAATCATGTATATTTTGCTATATAAAACAGTGTATTATTGATGTTTTCATTTATAAGACTGAAGTATTGGTACTTTGATGTTAACTTATATATTGCTGGTGCTTTAAATGTAACTTTTTTTTCAATTCATACTTACTATTTAACTTATCAAATTACATGCTCCATGTGCAGAGCAATGCAGGTCATTCATATTCAGGTATTTGCAGCCACGCTACTAATGAATCAATTTGCTGTATGTCCACATGCATTTCACTTGCTGCCATCAACAATTAAAAAGTTCCTTGAGGTCATTCCAAATGAATGCATATCATATTCTGATCAGGAGAATTGAAAATGAAAAATGACTAATAACTGGGAAATAAAATAAAAATAAAAATAAAAAATACACTTTGCATATTTAGACTTTTGGGAATATTTAAGGGGCGTGCCAAAAATACGAATACCGGAAATACGTTGGAGTTAGAAAATGTAGACGGAGGTATTTAAATCGTACAGTATGGGCTGGGTTACCTAGTTACGTTGCGGTAGTACGAACGGGCAGGTGACGTAACGCAGGTAGAGCCTGACAAAGCCACAGGGACCATCGAAAGGACAGCAGAAGGAAAGGAGGGAAAGGCTGTCCCTCTGGCTGTCCCTGCGTCTGTGTCCGGCTCTCCCCGCAGCTCTGCCTCTGGCTATCTCCCTCGCGTCACGCGCTGCACAAAGATGTTGGGTGACCTAAGGTCAGCTCTACGTCATTGTGCAGAGCACACCGCGTGGGAGACAGCCGGAGGCAGAGCTGCGGGGAGAGCCTGACACAGCTACAGGGACCGCTGAAGGGACAGCAAAGGTAAGTTAAATTTTTTTCATCACTTGAGTATAAGCCGAGGGGGGCTTTTTTAGCATAAAAAATGTGCTGAAAAACTTGGCTTATACTCGAGTATATATGGTAATCAACCACTATTTACAAGCATAAATACTGACAAAGATGTACTGAGTATTAGAGAAGAAATCACAATTCCAACAACACATTTTGGGCCTAAAGCTGAGATATATCACCTAATGGTGATATATTAAAATTGATTGTTGCACTTACATTTGACCAGGACTAGTGATCCCATGTTATTGCAAATGTAGTCACAAGGGTCCCAATACATCAAAATACAACCAACTTGCACACTATATTAATATCCCCATAAGAACATATAAGTTTCACAGAAAGGATTCTAAGTTGTATATGGATATAGTGCCCAAAATCCAGATCTGAGTGTACGCCAGCTGGCGTGATGTTTCTCTACATTATTTGCTACTGTGCATGCTCAGAACTGTAGAGTGCGCAGGCACGTTCCATTCAGATTATAACATAACCCTGGTGTCCTGGTCTTGCGATCTGAGGGGAGTGTTGAGAAAGGGAAGGGGGAGAGGAACATAGTCAATGTACAGTAAGGGTGTGTCAGGGCAAATGTAACCGATCCTGAACAGAACACAGATGTAACAAAGGTTACTTTATGTTTGAAAATTTTCAGCCGGTCACCTCTAAGTCAGGGTGGCATACATTCAGAAGCTAATTTAGTGCCTGTCAGCTTGATTGTGGGAAAGCAAAATACATTTAACAGATATGGAATCACTGCTAATGTATTGTGTGGTTTTTGTTTATTTTTTTTGAATACAGTGAAAGGTTTTTTTTTTGTTTTTTGTTTTTTATATTTTCCTGTAAATTAAATTTTCCATTGCTTTAGAGCATAACATTACAAGTAAAGCTTCCATTCTATTTTTATCAATTATCCAACCCTGAGAGTTTGTTGCTTTGTGCCTGTGCACAAAGTGCTGTTATTTACTTACCATCCTTATGTGAATTGTAAATGTCCATTACAGCATGTAAGTACAGCATACAGAGTGTGCTACCAGTTGCACTTAGATCTGGATTGGGGCCAATGAGTGGTGGGAACCTGAAGGTATGTTGTATTAGTCACATACACCAACTTGGACATTCTTGGCAAATTACATTCAGTTAAAGATGTACACATATATTGCACGCGTCCATCCATTTAGACCTCTTTTTAAACTTCTTATCTTAACCTTTAAGGCCATCTTCTTATCCACTGCTCACTACCTCTCTTCCCTCAACTCCATGCATATCCCTTCCTGTCCTCTCCGTTCTGCTAACCACCACTTTCTGACCTCCCTACTTATCACCACATCTCACACTTGTGTCCAGGACTTCATCCGTGCTGCACCTCTGCACTGGAATGACCTCCCTTCTTCAGTCAGACTCATCCCCACATTGCAGGTCTTCAAGGGCTCATTCAAAACACACCTGTTCAGGCTAGCCTACCCCTTCTCCAATTAACATCTTCACTACATCTTTCCTTTCTTATCCTTCCTTCCCCCTTCTTACCCCCCCTTCTTACCTTCCAACTTAGTGTGTTAGCTCAAGTGAGTTGGGCCCTCCATCCTACCCTCTCAACCTCACACTGCGCTCCATCCCCTCCTCCCTAATCTGCCAAACTTGATACTTTGCATTTTGCCTTGCTGCCTGTGCTTGCTTCAATCTATTGTAATTTTGTGATATTTGTATATTTATATTGTATTTTATTATGTACTATGCTGTCTATCCCTACCTTGTATGTCTGTACTGTACTACGTTGTTGTATTTTGTACGTTGCTGCGGAAACCTTGTGATGCCTTATAAATAAACAATAATAATAAAAATACAAAAGAACATTAGATATTGAAGGATCCTGACCTACTAGAAACTGAGCAGTGTACCTTTAACATATATTTTTTCATTATTTTTCATTATGTCATTTTGTAATCCTGTTCATTGTGTTCTCTGCTCCTTGTTCAGTAGAGTATCCTTCGTGATCATACTGGTCTTCGTGATATTTTTCTGTTTGCGGTTTCTGTTCAGAATGATTGGATCACATTGTGCTTTTCTTTATTCTTAATTTATCCATTTTGTATTTTGGAACCACAGTTATGTCTGACTTTCACTTATGTTCCTTTAATAATGGAACACAAGTGTGACATTCTGTTGAGTTCACATAGCAGTCAAGCATTAGGTTCTGTTCTAAGGCTTCACTAGACACGCAACCCCAAGTACTTACAATACGATTATTACGCAAATTACACTGGGAATATTATTTTGTTTGTTTGTGTGAGGAGGTCATTTTGAAAGCCAATATACAACATATATGGAATTTTTTTTTGCGGAACATGCTAGACTGTCAACATGAAGCATATGCTTTTCACACCTTTAGAAATACAGGACCTGATTCAGAGATTGAAAATAAGAACTTAAAGTTACACCTGGGCTAAACCATGTTGATTTCAGGGGAGTCAAATTTCATTTGTTGCAACAGTATTATAGTTAAAAGGTGGTTTCCTAGCTCAAGTCTAATTAGAGCAGTTTAAAAGTGAAGCTGATCAGGTATCTGTGTGCAATAAGTAAAAGCAAAGCATTCTCCCTGCATGCATAGAATAAAATTAACTTGACTTCCCCTGAAATCAACATGGTTTTGCCCAGGTGTAACTTTAAGTTCTTATTTTCAGCCTCTGAATCAGGTCCACAATCACAATGTTATTGTCCAATGAAATTTGCTTTAGTTTGTTGTGATCCATACTGGTAAGCATTCTGATGGTGGGGCGGGGCAGTGCGGGCCAGAGCTAAAAGCGTAAGCGCTGCGTGGGTGGAGGAAGGATGGTAAATGTACAGTAAGTGCTGGCTTCAGCCCATACGTAGAGTCCTGGTAGCATAACTACCATACAAGCAAAGGAGACAGCTCCCCTCACATGTGCAGTGGTAAGGATGCAGTGGAAAGCTGGCATTGGACCTCTGCGGCCAGGCGCAGCCTATTATTATTACTATGATACTTTTCTCTTCATTTATCTGTGCCAGACATTTCCACGAGCACAGGATTTCACATTACAGCCTAAACTAGTTTAATTAAAGCACATAATCATTTTAAGATTTGTGACAAATGTTTAATTAGTTAACGCTCTTCAAAGCCTTATTTGCAAAAACCCACATAAGTCTCAAAGGTCTTCTTTACATGAAAACAATGAAAAATACTAAATGTCCTAAAAGTCAGTCAGAAATTAGCTGCAGGAAATACCTTTAATAAACAATTCTCATAATTAAATTTATTATACCAATATAATCACAGTGTAGAGTTACCATCATCAATATGGAAATTTGAACTATGTCCCTGGATTACACAATGATTTTCCTTTTAATGGCATTGTATGTCCAGCTGTGCTGGCAAAGACACATAAAGAATATAGCTATGGATCTGATCAGGTTTATTGGTTTTGTCACTGGTAGCTTAACTAATCTCACTATCATTAACGCTGTACTCCTATGATAATTGATATGCACTGGAGTAGCACAGTTATGAATATTGAGAGGAAATTCTTTATTAACAATGCTTGGGAAATTCAAGAAAATATGGATTTTAATTAGAAAAGTTCTATATATGTATCTGTCATACATATATATATTTTTTTTTATTTTTTTTTTATACGCTTTATATATGACAACATTTCCAAACAGCAGATATTATTTATTTCTATTAATGTATTTTTCTGTTGTTTTACTTATCCTTATCACATACAGCAAGATGTAACAGTTCTTTCTAAAACAGTGGTTATAAAAATAAAAGAAACCAATCTAATTTTTTTTTTTTTTACAATTTCTGTACTTTTCATTGCTATGTAAGTGATGCCTTCGCTATGTGCACAGTGTAAATCTAAGGTAACAAGATATGATGAATTGGAAAAGACAAGCTCACCAAACAGGAAGTGGCAGCCAAGCAGACACTAAGGCTCTGAAGTAGTGACAAGCAATTAGAGCAAGAAGCAATGTAATAGAATGTATGAACAGCTTGTGTTTAGGTTTAAATGTATACACATGTTTTGTTATGTGTTTTACAGTTACACCTTGTTCGCTCCTGTTATAAATATTGTTATATTTGTAATATCATTAATATGATAATCCCTTGGTCCTGGAGAAGTGATTAAAGTGATTAAACATTTGGGACCGGATTCACAGATACGTTTTTGCATGGACTAACGTGCGTAGTTTTAGGATCGGAGTAACTGCGCATGCGTAGTAAGTTTATTTACGCAATTAACGTAGTATTTACACACGGATGTCCATTAGGCACGGAGAATGTTTCTAATCCGTAAGGTCAAAGTTACGTGAAAGTGGGTGGGGGGCATCTAAATGACCATTTGAGGGCACGGTTGCCCTACAGCCTTGCCTGAGACCACCGATTTTACTACAAAGAGCAAATGCATTCTTTTGTCAGCTCATACTCCATGAATAAAATTGCTGAAGCTCTGTATTAATATTGCATTAAAGATAAGCAAAATACAAATGAATTTTATAGTAAACATTACTAATTTGCATTACTTCTCTGCTAAATAAACCCTTGTAACTCTTATCATGACTTCCAACCCTTACAGTAGAAAGCATGAAATCCAAATAATAATCATTAATCTAAACTAAAATAAATAAGTTATGCTTTTTAAATAATATTTGCATACGATAGAATGTTAATGAATCTTATTTCAATAAATTAGGAAGGTATAAATTAGCAAAGATAATGTGATTAAATATGATATAACACTGCAAAGTTTTTTCTTTAGTTGCACAGAAATGAATGTCCCAAGTACCTAAAGAATATGTAAAAAAAAATAAAAGGAAATTGGGCCGGATCCAGAACTACGTCCGTCTTCCATAGACGGACGTAATTCAATGAACAATAGCTACTGCGCATGCGTAGTAGCTATTATACGCAATCTG
>WWET01000929.1:359928-378618 GCA_011038615.1 Limnodynastes dumerilii
GTAGGGAATACACATCCCTTCGAGCTGAGGTAGGAAGTTATGCCGGCAGACTGGTTCCTTGTTGCGCCCCGGTTCTTCTGGGTGTGATTTTATGACAGGAGTTGGGCTCTTAAGTTGACCATTAACTCCAGAGCACTGAGGACAGGGGGTTCCTGTCCTCCGTTATGATTTGCCTCCATTTGGCTGACTCCCCACCGGCTATTAGCCACACCTTGTTTACGTTCAAATTCATAGTCTTCTAATTTATTAATTAATAAATCTATGCCCCCTTTTAAAAGCCATATTGTTGTCTGTGTGGTTAACTGTAACTGTAACTGAGTAACAAATTAAAGCAGAGGGCAGTCCAGAACTGTGGTTTATAGTGTATAATAACAAAGAACATCCTATGGTGTAAAGTTAACCAGTGTTTCTCTATATAAAAACAGTCCAGGCAGGATGGCAGATTAATAGTTTTAAAAAATCCAAGACACAAACAGAAATTGGAAGCAAAAAACAGAAATAAAAAAGGAAGTATCTCTAATAGACCAGCAGGGAGAGTCAGAAATAGGCTTCTGTTTAAGAGGTGGTGATTAAAGGCCATAGAAATACTTCTAAATTTCAGGCAAACCAACGATGGGTCACATTTATTTTATTTTTTTAAAGGTTTTTCAAAAGAATTCAGATTTTAATCAATTCTGAAACTTCAATAACAATTCTGACTGAAGCACATAGAAATTCCTGGAACTACTAAGAAGCAATGCTTATGCTTTACACTGACTAATGTGGAGCGATTACTTCCAATCTGAACCCAGCATCTTTGTCAGAAGTGTTAATGGGCTGGATTCAAACTTCTGCATTTTGCAACTACCACATGCCGCAATTTTACACAGACAACTATGCTGTTTTTGTGACGTGTTTACAATGGTGGGGCTGAAGTGTATAATGATGGGAGGGGGAGCGATGGTAATTGTATAGTGTGAGCGGGCGTTATGCCCACTGCTCTATTAAGACATCCAAAATGTCCCCATTTTAAGTGGGGAGCCATCAGAAATCCCATGGTAGGGGTACTTTTGGACAGCTGCGCGAACAAGCGGAGCAGCCTCACATCACTCTCACAGAAGGCTTGATCCAGCAGGGATCCAACTGGCACTGCATGCAGTGACAGTGGAAATCTGGATCCAGTTCAATGATCTTTATTATGAATTGTAGATGATATAAGTAAATAAGTGGAAGATAGACATTGGCTACTAAAAGGGAGAGTTGGAATTTAAAATGTGAATAATTGGAGGGGGAAAAAATGGGGGTGAGCAAGGGAAGAAGGGTTGTTGCTCATATTACAAACTGCTACTGGGAAAATATGTACTATTTTCTTAAGCATGTCCCCCCATAATAGACAGGGTGTTAATGGAACGAGGTTTACTTCCTTCCCAGTATCTAAACCTTTGAAGGTAGTACATGTAATATTGGAGGATTATATATATGAGTTGAATTTCCTCCAACATAAATTATAAAGGTCTTAGAGCAAGATATACAAGTAAAGAAATTAGTGGTGTAGTGCTTACATCTTTATACTTTTTCTCCTTTTCTAATTATTTTTACCAGTTTTGCAATACTATAAGCCATAAAAATAAATAAAAATAATGATTATTACATTAACATTTTTTAATGTTTGAATAAAGGTTACTTTTAACCTATATACAATTATTTCCCTTTGTGTGCTTACACACCAAACACTTTTTTCCCTCTATTCCTTTGGATATCTTGTTGGAAATGTCATTCCTCTTTAGTCTGAAGGTGTTGGAATGCAATTCCATCCGTTACCACTGACCACACGCATGTGCAGTGTAAACAAGTAGTTGTAATCCGACAATAAAAGATGAGGCATTTACTAATCTTCATTATATAGACAACCTTCACTATCGCAACTGTTTCCTGCCTCTCTTCCCTCCTCTTCATTCACACTTCTTTTCGTCTTCTACGGTCAGCCATCCATCCATCCTTGCCTCCCATTCAATCACCAAATCTCACTTCTTCTTTCAATGTTACTCTCATGGGGCCTGATCCAGACCTACACAAATACTACGTCCTTGTGCATAGCGTATTTACACCAGCGTACCTATGAAGCACTCCCCTTGGTTGTACGTATTTATGCCGTCTTACTCCGACCAATCCCTACCCTAGCTTTTCTGAGCGGAAACGCGGGCGTCCGTAGCATCCATGTGCATTTACGATGCTTAGCACACCCATACTGTACAATTTAAATAACTCTCCCTTCCCACGAAGCATAATTACGGGCTTCGTATGGCTGGCACGCCCCTTCTTGCTTTGTTACGAAGCTGGTACATTCAAGGCCCATACTCTCAGCATTTCATTCCGTAACATCTGCAGCACAAATAGGAGCTTTTACGCTTTCGAAAAGCATAAAAACAGGGGCGGGCGTAGGTCTGCATCAAGTCCATGCTACCTCTCTTCCTTGGATCAATCTCCCTCAGTCTAGCAGGTTATTTTTTAGCCTACACATCTTCAAGCTTTTCCTTAAAACACAATTCTTCAGGAAAGCGTACCTCCTCCTTGATCTAACCCCACCCCACCCTCCTCAACATCTTCTTCAAGACCACTCATTACTCCTCATAGCATGCCCTTAAATTATTCCTCACTTGGTCCCCCTCTCAACACACTCCTGCCAATACTTCACTTCAGTTCTCCAGAACCTTCTCCCTGCCAGCTTGTGTTTCCCGTTTGTCTACCCATACATTGCATATTGTAATATCCTCTTGTCCTCTACATCCCTCAGCCTCATCTCAGCCCTCCTGGGTATTGATTTAAGAATTATATTTTATTTTTTGTCATCACTTTGTTCTACCCTATATGTGTTGTTTATGTTTACTCAAAGTTTAGGCTTTTAATGGTTGTTAAATGTTGCCTGTACAGCACTAAAGCTCTTAACTGGCACCTTATAATAATTGTTAATACAATAAATAATAAAATAGTGTTGTTAAAGATGTTTAGTGACATTTTGACAAGATTCTAATACCATACTGTGAGATTTACAGGTTAGAATCTATTTCAAAGCAATATTTAAGGAAATACCGTACTTTAAAACTAATGAAATTATCACTTTCTTAACGTTAGATTAATGCTCTATCCTATGTCAAAATGTAGGGAACAGAATACGTTTAAGTATTTTGTAAGTCTCAAAGGGACCAGTTTCTGCATGAGACTTGTTGTGTTCTTTTTCTTTTACCTTCTTTTTGGTTTACAATTGTCAAATTCCATAAGGTTATGTAACATGATATAAAACAGCAGATTCATAAAACACAGCTAAATGCTGAAATTCCTTCTAAGCTTGTGATGTTTTTCTCCACTAAGTGCATCTGCCCATGTTCTCGTTCCCTAGTTTCCATGGATTCGGAACATTATTCATTTTAATAAATATCATTGCTGGCACTCATCTCTTCCAGAGTTATAGCAATTTCATTCAAGTGAAGCACACAATGATCTCAGCAGCCCAACTTAATGTGATCTTGGAAATTAATTTCCCATGCAAGTCCTGACATTAATAGTGAAGTGGATAGGTGTCGCATTGATTTACTATTTGTTGCTGGTGAACCCCAAAGCTGGTCACTTATGGATACTGAAATTGCAGCTTGAGGGAAATGAATAAGAATCAACAGAAATAGACAGAATACTATGATTCAAATAAATGTATCATACTTTAGGGTTTATGGAACTTTAATTAAATGAAGCATTTTAAATTATCAATGCTGCACCATCAAAGATTCTGCACAAAAGTAGTGGCCTGACCTTCATTCTAGTAACAGATGGAGTATTTTCCTGTGAATTAATATTTGATTTTTTGCATGAATAAAAAGGTCCTTCCAAATACCAAAAATTAATTGATATTAATATTGCAAAGGCAGCATTCCAGAACATTTTAGGATCGCAGGCTATTTTCAAATAATAGCTTGATGTGCTTATTCTTCAGGGAATACTTTAAAAGATGAACATTCAGAAACTACACAAATATTGTAACAAGAGGCCAATGTCACCAAAAAAGGTTTTACAGTTTAAATGGGATATAATCTGATAAATATTCTTAATGTGAACATTCAGCAGTTATTGCTACGGTATCATTAGTATGTTATATTATCTATTTTTAAGACTAGAATCAGATGATCATATTCATGTGCAACAACCATTATATGTCATCAGGTACAAACATTACATTTCAAATAGTTATGAGCAAAATTACTGTATTTCTCGAGTTTGAGGTTTTATAATTTCTAGTCATAGGAAAGTTAAAATAAACCAGCAATATTAAGTACACAGGAATTCATTACTTGGTATTAAATTGCAAAAACTTGTCTTTGTCTAGACTATACTATACTAATGAAACTGAATAATTGCAAGATAACAACACAAACTATTTGGATTAAGACCTTTTCATGTTGTTTAAATTACTAAAGAAGATTAGTAGCATGAGACCAGATCCCAGTGTGCCCGGAAGAGGGGAATGAACTTCCCTGTCACTACCCTCTTTCATGCAGACTTGGTGTGATTTACGTTGCATAAGGATCACATGACTGCTGATCCACACATAGGGCCGTAAAGACTGCGCATACGCAATCTACGTTGCAAGAAGTAACGTAGATTACGTTACAAAATTACTGGGCATGCGCAGTAGCACATTTCGCAAAACTCCGGCTTCAATTGCATTGCGGCCGGAGCTCTGAATACGGCCCATAATCCCTAAAATGCACCCCTATTTAATTTAAATGCTCCCACATACTTACAGCGTAGGAGATGCACCACTGTGTCGGATAGATCTCTGATCTTGGATCCGTTGTGGAACATCTGGAATGTGCATGCGCATTGCCAGTGAAAGAATTTGGCTTCCGTCAAGATCTGGTCCATGGTTGCCAACTTTTGTAAAAGTAAATGTGGCAGCTTGTGATAGCCACTCACCTAAGGTGAGTGTCCTGTACCGGTGGGAGTCTCCGTATAGAATAGTTCCTTTTCGTCTGTCCCTATTTTGAATAGCCATCTATTTTAGAATTTTTTTTCATAATGGGTCAGGCTGTGGGGAAGGGAGGGTTAGGGTCAGGCAGCGGGGAGGGAGGATTAGCGTTAGGTTAATAGAAGGGAAGCGATAGGGTCAGAATTAGGGGAAGGGTTGGCGTTAGTTTCAACACTCACCTTTCGGAGCACCGTGTTTGGTGCTCTGGGGATCGATTGCTATGTTCAAAACTGGCTGGGAGTGAACGGCCCTATCGAAATAGGGCAGTTCTTACCGGGGACCCACACCCATCCTATACCACCAAAGGGGTGCCTCTTGTAAATAGCTCCACCTATGAATGTGTCTAATGCTGCCAGGAAAAATAGATCCATTGACTACTTTATCTATACTGCAGCTTATTAACAAGAGACCAATGTGTATTTTTCATTTTTGTCTCCAATATTGAAGGCATGTTGTCTTAGCTAAGTGACAGTCTTTGATTACATCTTGGCCTACATACCGCAATGACTTCTTGAACTGAATTAATATCTGGGACATTGCCAAACACTTAAGTGGATCTCCCTGAAATTTCGAAAGAATTGGCAACTATGATGAACGTTCTCCAAATTTGCCAAATAAGATATAGAATAATTACATTTCAAAAGAGTAAAATAATGTTAATTAATTTTTCCCTCTATAGTTTATTGGCAAGAAGGTATGGCTAATGAAAAATCTAGCAACAAAATGTAATTCAAAAGATAATAAAGTAAGCGCCTTGGATATATAATATAGCAACACTAATTTAAAAAACTAGTTAATAAAGTCAAAATACTAAAGCATTGCAGTCAGGAAGGGGCTTTATAGAAAAATATCAAGAACAATTAGATTTTCGCTGGAATTGTTGTTGTTTTTCTTACAAGATGTCATTGTAACATTACATTAAAAAATTATACTCTAAATCAGATCTGTCCAACCTGTGGCACAACAGGTATTGTGCAACTACAGCTCCCAGCATGCTTTAACTGCATAGGCATAGCAGATACCTGACAAAGCATGTTCAGAGTCGTAGTTTCACAATACCAATAGTATTTACGCACAGTGTAAATACGAACAGCGCTCATTCGTAGGTCTGGATCAGGCCCTATGAGTACCTAGTAATGCCATTTGGACTCTTCCAGGACTTTATCAACAACATCATCCGAGATTTCTAGGTGTTGCGAGAACGGTTACCAGGGTGCGGAGTCTAAGCTATTGAGTGGTGTTCCCCAGAGCCCCTGATGGTGGAGATGGATTTGACTGCATCACAACAGCAGGTCGCGGCCCCCATAACTGAACTCATATTAGAAGCAGACACTGACACAGAAGAAACAGATAACTACCCAAGAATAGGACTTGGGGTGAAACCACTGAAGGAACACATTGCCTGTACAGGACAGGACAGAAGAGCAAGGGGTAAGTTTTCCAGAGGGCACCACGGACAGGTGAGTAGGCACTAGAGATACCAGTGAAAGACTGGAACAGACTAGATACTAGTGCTAGACTGGACAGAATGGCACCATAATTACCAGTGGGAGACTGGAATACCAGAGGTGTGGAACTATGCCAAACCGAACCAGGTACAGATGCAAGGGTGAAACCTGAGTACACACTAGAGATGATGGAGTGATCTACAACAGAGGAAGAGTGCAGCTGGGTAGGCACAGAGACCAGACACACTGGAGATAGGTGGAGAGATCTACAACACTGGTATAGTGCAGATGAACTGGAACTGAACCTGACACACTCAAGATAGTGGAGTGATCTACAACAGTGGAGGAGTGCAGATGGAGAAGTCCCAGGAGTTCAGGCTGACATGCAACATTTCTGAATCCAATAACCAGACAAACAGGGGTAAACTCTCACACACAGAAAAACTCTAACACCAGGAAGGTCAAGAGAAGGCAGGTCAGGGAGACAAAAATCAACAAGGGAGAACACACATTAGGTAGCAGGAGAGGGCACTCAAAATAAGCAGGCTAGAAGGATTGAAGGAACTAATATAACCTGTGCCATGCAGCGGGGGAGAACAGACTATAAAACCAGCTGCTGCCAATCAGAACGGCAGCCAGGCGCACCCACCGCAGACATTGGCTGGCGTCCAGATCACTAGGCAATGATCTGGACGTTCAGCCGGGAGAGACGGGTCGGCAGAGTGACGTGGGCAGTAAACAAGGAGGCGTGCTCTACATGCCGCTACGAGACGGGCGGCATGTAACACTTGGGCCACTTTGTAGTGGTATATTTGTATGATATCCTCATCTATTCCTCCTCTCTGGATCTTCATTGCTCCCATGTCTGTCAAGTTCTCTCTCGTCTCAGGGAAAATCATCTATACGCCAAACATGAGAAATGTGAATTTGAGGTGTCTGAGGTAATTTACTTGGGGTATGTCATCTCACCCAAGGGATTTGCCATGGATCCTGCAAAAGGTTAAGGCCATCATTGAGTGGGTACAGCCATCCAATATGAAAGCTGTGCAATGATTCTTGGGGTTCTCCAACTATTATAGGAGATTTATAAGAGCATTCTCCACCTTGGTGTCTCCTATCTTGGACCTCACTAAAAAGAATGGGGACCCCAGTAATTGGCCATCTGTAGCCATGGAAAGTTTTAAGAAATTAAAACAGGCTTTTATTACTGCCCGAATCCTGAGTCATCCAAATCCAGAACTTCCATTTGTGATCAAAGTTGATGCATTGGATGTTGGAGCTGGAGCTGTTTTGTCCCAGAAGGATCCAAAGGATAGGGAACTGCACTCTTGTGCCTATTTTTCAAGAAAGTTTTCTTCCATGGGACATAACTACGACATGGGGAATAGGGAACTGTTGGCCATTAAACTAGCTTTTGAGGAGTCGAGACATTGGTTGGAGTGGGCGGCACATGCCTTCACAGTCCTGATGGATCACAAGAATTTGGCTTACACCACTTCTGTAAAAAGGCTTAATCCAAAACAAGCTCGTTGGACCTTGTTCTTTACCCACTTCAACTTTGTTATTACTTACCGTCCGGGGTCCTTAAACTGCAGAGCAGATGTCTTATCCAGATCCTTTATACCTGAGCATGCTCCCTCCAGCAGGCCAGTACCCATCATTCCACCTTTACTCATCTTAACTGGTCTAACCTAGGATCTCCAGTTCCAACTATTGCAGGTACAGAACCAAGCTCCACGACAGTCTCCTCCCAATAAACTATTTGTACCACAGGGCCTCAGGGATTTACTTCTGGAGAATTATTCATCTAAGACAGCGGGACATCTGGAAATTCAGAGGACCTTGGAGCTTCTTAAATGTTCGCTCAAGTGGCCTTCCATGGTGCAAGGCGTTAAAGAGTTTGTAGGATCTTGCACTGTATGCATTTGTAGCAAATCCTCACAATCAGTACCTATGGGACCTCTCATGCCTCTACCTATACCCAGATGTCCGTGGACTCATTTGTCCATGGACTTTATAGCTGACCTTCCAGTCTCCTGGAGTTTCATGACTATCTGGGTGGTGGTGGACCATTTTTAGCAAGATGGCTCATTTTGTCCCATTGCAAGGCCTCCTGGCAGCCAGGTCTCTAGAAAAACTGTTTGTGTCCCAGATCATCAGATTATACGCATTGCCTGTGGACATAGTATCTGACCGAGGTCCCCAATTTGTGGCAAGATTCTGGAGTTTATTCTGCCAGATACTTCAAATCAAGGTCAGTCTGACCTCTGGCTATCACCCGCAGTCTAATGGACAGACCGAAAGGGTAAATCAGACACTGGAACAATTTTTAAGGTGTTACACTTCAAAGTTGCAGAATGATTGGGTGGACAATCTTCTCTGCCTTAGTGCCACTCAGAAGTCATCTTTTTTCACAGTGCTTGGGTATCACCCTTCCTTAATTTCAAGCTCCTTCTTAAATCTGAATCAGGACCTAAGAGAGGAAGGTTACTCATGGGCTAAACAATGTTGATTGCAGGAGAGTCATATTTCATCTGTTGCAAACACTACTATAGTTGAGAGGTGATGTTTCCTATTCCAAGTCTAAATAACAGTGTAAAAGTAGAGCTGGTCAAGATCTGTGTGCAGTAAACAATTCAAAGATATATCCCTGCATGCAAAGTATACAAATAACTTGACTCCCCCTGAAATCAACATGGTTTTTTTGCCCAGCTGTAACTTTTCTCTCTTAGGACCTGATTCACACTTAAGAATCTTCTTAAAATAAGAACTTAAAGTCACTCCTGGGCAAAACCATGTTGATTACAAGGGGAATTAATTTAATTTAATTGTATTCTTTGTATGCAGGGATATATCTTTGAATTGCTTACTGTACACAGATACAGACAAGCTTTACTATTACACTGTTATTTAGACTTGGGCTTGAAAATATCACATCTCAACACTAGTACTGTTTGCAACAGATGAAATATGACTCCCCTGCAATCAAAATGGTTTAGCCCAGGAGTGACTTTAAGTTCTTATTTTAAGAAAATTCTTCATTGTGAATCAGGTCCTTAATTTCAAGCTCCTTCTTAAGTTTAAATCAGGTCCCTACAGTGTATTTTACATGCACCAGTTAGATTAATTTTCCTTACAAAACAGTTTCTACAGCTGGTCCACTCTGTCAGTCTCATTGGCATTCCCCTCACAACCCACTTTACATAACTTTCCACGGTGGTTGTCATGGCACACTTCCTCTTATCTAAAAATGTACATGCCTAAGGGCTATGTAGATTGCGTGGTCATCATGACTACGCATGCGCAGTGTGCAAAACCAGAGAGATACGCAGCTAAGAAGCCTATGCTTCTTAGGTGTGTATCAGGGCCCTTGAGAATGTTGTAAGTTTAACAATATTTTAACTGTTAGTCTAAAGAAAATACAAATTAGAAGTTTGGTTTTGTCTATGTACTCAAACAAGTCAAAATACATTTTGTACCCACAAATAAACAGGATTTAGTGTGTTGTAAGTGTACAAATAGTTGACCGTTTATTTGCAAAGCTAATTCTCAAACAAGCAGACACTGAAGTACTTAGCTGAAAAACCTTAAGTTGTGTTGTAATAATGCGCCAGATCCTGAACTCCAGCTGACGGGACTTTTGCAAGTCATTTGCGTAAGTCCCCTGTTTGGGAACATCTGCACATGCATGCACCAGATGTTCCCTGTGTGTGCATGTTAGGACTTACGATGAAGGGACAGACTATTCAATTACGATGGCTGCATCCCCGCCATATAGGTGGGGATAGCCATTTGATTGAGGGGTGGGGGGCGAGGGAATTATACTTATCACAATCATGTCAATGATTTATTTCTGCATAGCAAAATGTTGACTAAAGCTCTACTTTATCCTTCTGAAGATGCTGTTAGTCATACTGGTGACCTTACTAAACATAATGAATGTGATTACTTTCTACTGACAATAGTTATTTGTAACATATTTAAACACTATTTGGGTTCAATTCACAGTTTCTATAGTGGAAATTTCAGATGATGTTGTGATGTTACATGGTTTGATTTTACATGTAACTGAAAAAATTACATCACAAAACACAATAAGCTATTTTGAAATACTCAACAAGGCTTGCATTTGTGGTCTGTCGTTCTTGGAATTTGCATCTGTTGGTGAAAATCTGGTCAAAAGTTAGACCCTGTACCTCTATTCAGTGCTTACTATCCGGTTTGTTTATGTGTAAAACGTTACAGTTTGCAGTTACTATTTACCATAAGCTTGCCAAAGCAGTACAGCAGGGTGACAAATAAACATGTATGGTGCAGTATCTATAGTAACCAATTAATCACTTGGACACTGTGGCAGCAACCATGATCAACCCACGTCCCGAGCAGCCACAGCTGAAGGAGACAGCTCCTCACCTCTAAACTTTGCTGGTTAGAATCCTTTGCCATGCTGCCGCTGATATTATTACAAGGCTCATCAATTCTGAGCCTTGTAGTTCTATCAGTACAGCATGGCTAAGGATTTCAGCCATGATACACTTAGAAATTTTTATTTCAGCAGCGATTTGCCGCTATTTTTAAAGGGCTAATCGCTGTGGTGTGGTGCTATTGAAAATCACTGCGATTTAGCCCTTTTAAAATCGCTGCAACTCACGTGAGTTCATTTAAATCATGTCAAAATCGATTCTTTGTGAATCCCGCGATTTAAATGAAAAAATTGCGGCAAAATCGTGGCGAGACGCTGTGATTTGATTTTCCTTAAAAAAAATCGCCCTTTGTAAATAGACCCCCATGACTCATAAAGATTTTCTTCTAAAGCAGGGGTACTTAACCTTTTATTCTCAAGTACCACTTACCCGCTAAGGAACCAGGTGAAGTACCACTTTTCTTATATCCCTCTCCACATTACACCCTCCTTCTCTTATAGAACTTTCCACACATTGCAACCACCTTATCTTATATCCCTCTCCACATTACACCCTCTTCTCTTATAGAACTTTCCTCACATTACACCCCCCCCTTCTCTTGTATACTTCTCCACACATTACTCCAACTCTTCTCTTATATCCCTCTGCGCACATTACACCCCCCTTCTCTTTTATCCCTCTCCACACATTACACCCCCTTCTCTTGTTTCACTATGCACACATTACACCCCCCTCTTATATACATATATAAACATTTTCTCCCTAGTCCAATCCCCAGGTCATTAGACCTGGGACCTTTCATACCAAACCTCAACCTGCGTAATTGGGATTGGTGATGATGTGAATGGGGTATAAGCTTAGAGTTCAACCCAAACATGTAAAGGATCTGGAGGTTAACTAAGTAAATAAACAAAATCATACAGTTGACTAGGGGCTAACACACATCTTTTCTGTGTAAAGCAGATCTATCTTTTTAGGTCCTGGAAATAAAAACACAGACACAACAAAGTAATGCCTTTAGCAGTAACTGCAGAGAATAATCTTTCATACTTTTAAAGATTTTTATTTAATTTAATTCCAAGACCTACAAATAAATCTTGACCATACAGTATAAAATGGTTGGTGTCATTGATTTTCAAACAAAAAATTATGTCTGCCTATATATTTGAAAATGTTTCTTGAAACCCTACTGATGTGGCTGTGGAACCGACTACACTATTAAAGATACAAAGTCATATAACTTGAAAGAATCTAATGATTGATCATACAGTGCATTCATCTGGGGAGTCTAGAAAATATATATGCCTTGCAAAAGTTTTATAGTAAAACAGGAACTTGTCTGTGCAGAATTCTATAACACTTTTATTGATTTACAAGTAGCACTTGTCAAACTAAAGCTGTTACATGAGATAAATAATAGAAAAGGTATCCCTTGAATTGTATAGTGTGACCTTTTCAGAAACCTTATATGCCCCACATGTTTTATAGTATATGACATTCCCAGACCTGTTAAATACACCACATATTCTTTACACAGCATGCCATATACTGACTCCAAGTATACCCCACATGTATTAAATGTGGGATATATTAGGAGTCCACACAGGGGCGACCCTAGGTTTTGCGGGGCCCTAGACGAAAATTTTGAAGTGGGTCCCATTAAACAATATCACATTAAAATCAAATAATTTTTAGTTTACACAGTCTACAATACAAAAATCACAACAAAATGTGATGTGTGTACTATTCAGTTAAATAAATTGCTCATTCCCCATCATGTGCATCCAAACCCCCCCACCCCCACCACCAGTATTCCTCATCATGTGCATCCAGCCCTATTCAGTATTCCCCATCATGTGCATCCATCTTCCCTCAGTATTCCCTATCATATGCATCAAGCCCCCCTCAGTATTCCCCATCATGTGCATCCATCCCCCCTCAGTATTACCCATCATGTGCCTCCAACCCCCCTCAGCATTCCCCATCATGTGCCTCCAGCCCACCTCAGTATTCCCCACCATGTTTCTCCAGCTTCTCTCCTTTTTAGTTACCTTTGTGTCCCTCTTTCCTTCCTCCTCCGCGGCGCTCTTCTGACTTCTCACTTGTCGACTCTTCTAGCTCCGCAATGGCTGGCGTCTTCTGGCAGGCACGTCGTGAACAGTGCGTCAGTGGTGCCATCCAGCGCATGCGCAAAGCACTTTTTGGGACAGAAGAATTCTAGGATTACCACCTTTTCAACAAGAAATTCCTGGACACAAACCACTCCCCTATGAATAACCTTGGAAACAACACATCCAGCCCCCCTCAGTATTCCCCATCATGTGCATCCAGTCCCCTCAGTATTCCCCATTATATGCCTCCAGCCCCCCTCAGTAATCCCCCATATGTGCCTCCAGCCCCCTCAGTATTCCTCATCATGTGCATCCAGCCACCCTCGGTATTCCCCATCATATGCATCCAGCCCTTTCCTTACCTTGATGACGGCATCCTCACTCCTCTCCAGGCAGGCAGTCACTGAGCCGCGCATGGAGTCAACCCCATGACAACAAGCTCAGCTGATTATCCTGCTTGCTCCCCAGTCCCGACTCCCAAATCATGTGAAGTAAAGGCCCTGCAGGTTTGCGGCAGTCAGTACAGTGCCGCCAGGATGATGAATCCTGCTGCACTGTACTGGCGGCCAGTGGCGGGTGGCGGTCTGGAGTAGGCGTGGGGCCCCCTAGGGACCCCTTGCCCGCGGGGCCAATGGCAGCCACCTATACCGTCTATGCCTTGGGCCGCCTCTGGGCACAGTGCACACTATGTAAAATATATTTGGAGTATTTTATGGGTTTGGTATATACTATAATATATATGGAGGTATATTATAAGTTTGGAAATGGCACACTATGTACAGTATGTAGAGTGACATTCCCAGACTCTAATATACCCAACATATATTACAGTATATACTATTCCCAGACATACTAAATACCCCTAAAATATCCCACATGTAATTGGATACATGTGGCATATATTAGAGGTATGGAGATGGCCTAGCAGTAATAGTAAAAATCTACTCAGTTCTGTGCTATGGTGTTTTTATTATTTTTTTTTAATTTAATTTCTTTCCTTTTCCTTAATTTAATTTATTAAAAACTGGATTTGTACACACAGGTCCCCTTACAATAAATCCGATGGTAACTGGCGCAGTGGTGGTGGCTGCTAGCCCTGGTACACTTCCAGTTGTTCCCCATATACATATACACACACAGTACATGCCAGATACGTGCACATACACACACACAGAGCATCCCATATACATATACATACACACAATGCATCACATATACATATACACACATACATATAGTGCATCCCATATACATATAAACACACACACACACACACACACACACATATACACAGTGCATCCTATATACATACACACAAACCTACAGTGTACTCCAGATATATACATACACACACACACGCACAACAATCTCACTGGCCTAATTCTGTTCCTGTACTGCAGAGGCCTCTCAGGTGAAGTGGGTATACTGAGAGGCCTCTGTAGTACAGGGCTTGTGCTGGGCCAATAATCAGGACGCAGCAGCTGCTGCTGATCAACTGTCATAAAAAAATCGAACATGTGCTGATGAAACAGCCTCCTTGCAGCCTCATGAGGGTACTGGCCTACCAGGAAACTTCCCAGTAAAGCGTATTGCCAATCCACTGCTGTATCTAATTATCTATCTTATACCTATCTCTGTAACTCATATCTATCTCTCTATCTCATATCTATCTATCTATCTATCTATCTATCTATCTATCTATCTATCTATCTATCTATCTATCTATCTAGGGTACTGGCCTACCAGGAAACTTCCCGGTAAAGCGTATTGCCAATCCACTGCTGTATCTAATTATCTATCTTATACCTATCTCTGTAACTCATATTTTTCTTCCTATCTCCTATCTATCTATCTATCTATCTATCTATCTATCTATCTATCTATCCATCTTTCTAGTCTTCTGTAAAATAAAAATTATATATAAATCTTACAAATGACTGACTTTGGTGGGGGACTCCATAATGGCAGCAAATGTAGAATATGAGAAGAAGGAAATGTCTTATCCTGAAAATGTCCTGAGGAAGAGGAAAGGAGTGAAACATTAGAGGGGGTTGCCGTCGGAGTGAGTTGGGAAGGAGGAGTCACTAGAGAACTTGGTGAGGGGGCTCATCATTTAGAGTTTGATTGAAGGACTAGATATGGTGGATAGCCAAGGGGACCAAACAATTCAATCATAGACAGTTATAGCAGTGTGATGCATTTAAATATTAATAGCTGCATTTCCATACACTTGTTTTCTTGACATGAATAGAGCAAAAATTTGCAACAATATCATACATACATACATACATACATACATACATACATACATACATACTTTGAATTAGGTCCTAATATGCTATTAACTATTTATAACTCTAGTCTAGCACAACAGAAGGGAATATTCTATACCTATTAAGTCCAGTAAATGAACTGAACCAGTGTTAGTCCCTCAGTTTGCAATTGATAGAAACATAAACATAGAAACAAAGAAAGTGACGGCAGATAAGAGCCACATGGCCCATCCAGTCTTCCCAGTTGTTTATTTAAAACTATACTGACCCTAGACCCTATATTTACCCTCAATTTAGTTTACGCATATTTAAACTGTTCTACTGTGTTAGCCTCAACCACCTCAGATGGGAGGCTACTCCACTTATCTATCACCCTTTCAGTGAAGTCATTTTTCCACACATTTCCTCTGAATCTACCACCCTGCAGTCTAAATGTATGACCCTGTGTTCTATTACACCTCTTTCTCTGAAAAATGCCACCCTCCTCTAGCCGGTCACAACCCTTGATATATTTAAAAGTTGTTATCATATCCCCCTCTCCCTTTTCTGCTCTGCTCCATACATGTTTAGTTCCTTTAGCCTTTCTTGCTATGTTTTGTGACACAGAAACCAATTTAGTTGCTCTTCTTTGCACAGTCTTTAATGTAATTGTCTTTCTGGAGATATGGGACTGGATTCACACTTGCACCCCTCACCCCACCCCCTTACAAGTGCCATAGGCAACCTTAAGTCACTGTGCGTATTTTCCCTCTTAAGGAGGGACAATACACACAGACAATCCCCAGCCTTCCCTCCCAGCCTAATCTACATGCCTTCCCCACCCACTTTACTTAATTATCCTCAGAGGCTGCCGTGGCATGCCTCCTTTCACTTAAAAAACTATGTGCAGTCTTTAAAGACTGCACGTAGTTCATCTACGTGCTCAAGGTCTACATAGATTGCGTAGCTACAGTTACTACGCATGGCCAGTGGCAAAAATCGGCCACTTATGCACCTAAGAAGCCTCTGCTTCTTAGGTGTGAATCCGGTCCATGGCCTCCAGAACTAAACACAGTCGTACCAATGACCTATAAAGGGGCATCACTACTTCTCTTTTTCTGCTACTAATTCCTCTCCCTATGCAAGCAAGATCAGTGTCATAACAGAGATATTCACAAAGTATAACTTATAATCATGAGGTAATACTTTAGTTGAAACACTCTGAATTTTAATTGTCTTCAGTATTGTGTATGTGCTGAATCACCAATCTTTTAGAACAACACCACCAAAAGCTAACAAAAAATCTGGATCTAGAGATCACATTTAATATTACAGTTCAAGAGGTGTACGCCAGGTTGCGTGGTGTCTCTTAGCATGATTTGCACTGCGCATTCTCAAAGATGAAATGCATGCAATTCAGACCTTAACACAGCTCACGTGGCAGTCACTTGCATTCTGAAAGGTGGGAAGAGGAGGAGGCACATAGACATTGTACAGTAAGGGCATTCTCACTCATTGGAACCCAGACTCAAATGCAGATGGAAATAAGCACTGTTTACATCAAAAGATTTACACCAGCCACATGTCATGTCTTAATCCAAGGGCTGAAACTCCACAGCCTATTACATAATCATTTTATAAACCTTTCTTATAATTTTATTATTCAAATACAAAACCAAAGTTATGAAATCGCCCTAGATCTCTGCCTACAACAGGCGATCCAGCTAAGTCTCACCAGTATCTAAGCACTTCTGATCAAAGGTTTGTAGATTAAGTTTTAAAACAATAACTTATTGGACCGAATCCAGATTCGCCACTTACACATTTTTTCCATTCCATACGAGTGGAAAATGTTTGCAAATGGCTAGTGCATATGTATTCCCAAAAGGCTTCCAGCATGGATATAGATCCTTGGGACCCAGACTTACATGCTGGAAGCCTTTCTGGGGTGGGACAAACTGCCATGCCTAAAGCATTTACGCATAGTAGGAGGTATTTAAATTGTACAGTAAGGGTTTTCTGAAGTCCTTACAAACAACCTTCATATACGAACAGACCCAATTTTCCCTGGGGACTCTGCATAAATGAGAAGGTAGAGTCCTGCCGTCAAATGTCCAGGTCTCCCCTCAAACGCAGAGAATTTAGGATTGCACACCATTCTTCCATAGGAGCTCCACTCCTACTGCCCATTGTCCTTTATAAGTATATTATTATGATGTATTGCTCTTTATGGCTTTTTTTTTGTACACATATGTATCAAACTTACTATAGGCCAATAATACCTTGCCATTAGTTTCACTTATATAATACATGTTTTGTTGGCGTGTACATAAATATAAACTGTATTATATAAGTGCACTCTTCAAATGTTATTATTCATGCATGAGAAATGTCAGAATATCTATTTTAAACATCTGCAATTTTACAGATTTCAGCTTCAGCCTGATGATAAGAAACGTCAGAAAACATTTGTGATTATTTTCAAAGAGAAAGAGTTGACAGATGCATTATCAGATGAGCTTATTCCTTTAGATATACAGAAATTCATGAAAAGAGAGTGTTATTGTTGTTTAACTCAACTAATAATTCTATATATGATAACTTCTAATACTTGTGTTTTCCTGATTTGTATACAAACCAAAACCTATGCAATGCATTGTTAAACATATTTCCCTTTTCTTTATCATGTCATATACAATATTCCTGTGTCCTGCTGTTATAAAGAAGTCCATGGATGCATAATGCCATATTATCTTGCATCACAATTTCATTTATTAGGAAGAAATGGGTGTTACAATTTGGAAAACAGCATACCAGATAGTATATTCCTATTTCAACAAATCATTCTATTAATTTACTGAATACAGATTTTTGTATGACAGTGATTTTCTTCCTATTTTAGGAGATGGTGGGAAAAAATTGGTCATGAATAGTTGAGGCACAAGTTGACGTTTGTATAGGCATTTCTGTCGCTGGAGCTGATATTAATGGTGGATGATGAATATAACTATTAACAGCCCAAACTATCCCCTTCAGATTGTCTGATAGCATAGAGACCTCTCCAATTTATAATACTTTATTTATTAGTCACTACATTATATATGAAGAAACTATATTATATCCTTGCATTGCAGTTTTATTAGGACTAGTGTGGAGAAGAACACTTGGGGAAAATTTACTGCAGTGAAGAATATTCCTATGGGGTTATAAAGAGGCAAAAAGTATTCCCCAGTGCTATCTGACAATAACGAAACTGCCCTAAGACGAAATGGTGCTTTCTGCAGCTGTGACCCACCAGCTCTATTCTGCTTTGTTGTTGTATTTGTTTGGGTTTATAATATACTAGTCTAAAACCCATCATAAAGACGGGAAAAATATTGGCTATTAATTTCTCCAGCTCCCCAGTATCCCCCATTATGTGTCTCCAGCTCACTGTATCCCCCATTGTGTCTCCAGCCC
>WWET01000929.1:386004-423148 GCA_011038615.1 Limnodynastes dumerilii
CATCTAAAAAACTATGACGAGTGTACACTAATTTTTTTTGAAGCCTCTTGTAGAAAAGAGTCCATTAATTGTTTAGTTTGGGTATAGATTTCTTTATTTACTTCAGAGATATCTTGGATATCATTTTGTGTTGCTAGTTGTAAGGATGTGTTAAGTTTTATAAATTGTTCTTTACGTTGTTTTTGTTTGTTAGCTGCATAAGAGATGATCTTTCCCCGCATCACTGCTTTCCTGAATAAAATGGGGTTGTCCCAGTGGCCAATATTATTGTCTACATAATACATCCAGCTAGATTTTAAATGTTCCCTAAAATTTGTATTCTGATAAAGATGGGAAGGGAAGCGCCAAAAGGAGATTCTAGTGGAGGGGTTTGATCTATATATATCAACCACCTGCGGGGCATGATCTGAGATCACAATATTATTAATTTGCGCATGTTTGATTCGCTGAAAAAGTGTGGCATGTACCAAGATGTAATCAATTCTTGTGAAGGTCTTATGCATATTTGAATAGTAAGTGTATTCTCTACATTTGGGTGTAGAAGGCGCCATGGGTCTATCATGTCATGATCCATCTGTAATCTATTAACTCCCCCACGGAGATTAATTGAGAGGCCTGGCAATGACGGGGATCTGTCCATGATAAAGTCATGGATTGCATTATAGTCACTGCCAATCACTAAGTTAGGAGTATCAGTTTGCATAAGCAGTTGGGAGATAGTAAGATAGAAACTATAGTTAGGAAGGTTAGGTGCATAGATATTCAGAATGGTGAATTTTTCTCCCTGTATTGTGATAGCAAGAGTATATAACGCCCTTCAGGGTCTAAAATTGTGTCCGTAATTACAAACTGGAGTTGTTTATTAATCAAGATAGCTACCCCTCTTTGTTTTCGCGTGTAGTGGGCAGATATACATTTTGCTATCCAGTTAGCCTTTAACGTTGCTTCTGGATCTAGGAAGTGTGTTTCCTGTAGATGAATAATATCAGCCTGGTAAGGTTTCAAATGGGTTATGACTTTTTCCCGTTTAATTGCTGAATTAAGGCCTGAGACATTCCAGGACAGGATACGCAAGTGGGTAGATGTTCTTGTGACAAATGTGTTTATTGAAGGCGTAGCCATATTATCCAATACCACATTTAATGAACAACATCATAGTTATTGCATGAAACATCAATACACCTACTGATATCCCCATTGTACAGTAGGTGATCATCTGTCTATACATTACCCATCTAGTGGATCCTCGAGCTCTGGATTGAAATAGTTTAAAATGTATATGTAAACGTGAAATTTGGTAGTTGAAGTTTGAGGGGTGAGGGGAGGGGTAAAGGTAAAAATCAAAACAGTAATAATACAGTTAGGAAATAATTTGTCTATTAGCATTGGACCATTAACATCAAAGCTTAAAGTATGATACTGCAATTATAACAATAGTCAGTACAACAAAATAGTAAGTATTAACCGAAACCGTCAGGTAGGGGTGGACCTTGGTTCACGTTGTGATTGTATCTGAGTGGGTATTTTCAGATAAGTTTTAGCAGATTCAGGGTCATCAAATAGGATGGGTTTATCATCTACAAACACCTGCAGTTTAGCAGGATATATAAATCTGTATTGATGATCGTACAGATATTTGCAGACTGGAGAAAATTCTCTGCGCTTCTGGGTTACCATATTAAAGAAATCTTGGAAAATCATTATTTTAAAGTTCATAAAGGGTTAGATTTTTAGCTTTACGATATGAAAACGGCGGGGATCTTTTCTATTACAGGGGAGTAGGGTTTGCCCCAGGCCAATAGGAGAAAATTACTTCACGCACCTGTTAACCAGTGAGCAGCCCCAGGTAATCCAGAGCTTCAGTCCAGGGCCTCAGTGGAAGGGAAGGAAACAAGGTGTATCCTACTGAAACAACTACACGAGAACATCTCACTGCTGCGATTTTTCCAGCCGAATGTATTTCTTGTAGGTTGGGGAACGCCACCTGCCCAGAGACTGGATAGCCACCACTGTGGCACCTCTTTCAGCTGCTGCAGTTGCCGCTCCTATACGAAAGGAGTGCGTCCCAAACTCTGCAGCATCCAAGCCGATCTCCAGCAAGCATCTCTGAAAAACAGCTCGAAACTGGTATTGAGAGAGAGGAACTCCATCCACATGAACGAGTCAGACGGGGCAACCCTCGGGTCGAGCATGCACGTATTCAGTACCCAACAACACTGGACAGATGTTTACATCCACGTGTCTAGGCAAAGTCACCCAACGCCCCCGTCTCGACTGGTCCGTTTCAATAACATGTATCTTGCAATACAGGGCATCAGCGGAGTACTGAACATTTGTGGCTAGCAATCCAGAGCATAACGAGCGATTGGAGGGGGCAACCAACTCACTCAGCCAAAAAGCACCACCGAAGACAACTGAGAAAGCCGTCCTAAACAGAACTGCCTCAAACAGGGACGCCGCAACCGTTACCGCGGCCCCCATGAGCAGAACTAGAATGTCAGGGGTGATGGGCCGACGACTGTCAGCCGGGCGAGGGTGTACCCTGGCCCAGCCCTGCAATGCACGTGACAGTAAGAAGTCCTTGGTAATGTCTACCTGTCCATGCAATTTGAGAGAGAAAGTGAGGCCTGCTAATGTGGTAGTCACGAACGCCCTGGACTTCCCCATGTCATACATATCCACCACGTATTTGTGCAGGCAGACGCCCTCGCTGCCCAACTCACCCAAGAACGTGTTCCGATGAGACACCCAACCTGACCAAGCTGCCTGGTAGGCCCTTAATGTGCTGGGAGCCAGGGACTGTATCGTCAGGGATTCTAATCCTACACTGCAACCTACTATATATGAGAAGGGCAAAGGGTCCCTGTTAAGGATGCCGCAGGGGCCAGCTCATGGAACCTGGGCCAATCAAAGCGAGAGAGAGCGTCCGCCAGCCCGTTATTCACTCCCGGCACGTGCTCCGCCCGAAAAAGGATGTTATTTTCTAGGCAACGCAGAACTAAATGTCTCAGGAGCCGGACCACGGGCATAGTGGAGGCACTCTGCCAATTAATGGCCTGCAAAACCCCTAAATTATCACACATAAACACGACTTCTCTGTTCTTAAAACAAGGGGCCCATAGCTCTACCGCTACGACAATGGGGAATATCTCAAGCAGCGCAAGATTACGTGTGAAACCCTTTCGAAACCATTTTTCTGGCCATGGCGCAGCGCACGCCTGAGAAATAGGCCCCGAATCCTTTTCCACCAGCAGCGTCTGTGTGCAGTTTCAGTTCTAAGTTTGAAATGGGCGGGGATGGCCAAACTCTCACTCCATTGAAATGCTGAAGGAAAATCCTCCAGTTTTCCAAATCAGCTACCATAGAAGAGGTGACACTTATAGAAGCCCCAGGGCTGTAAAGACCCGCTGTCGCCCTCTCCATTCTGCGGCAGAACATCCAGCCCATAGGGATGACTCTGCAAGCAAAATGCAGGGAGCCCAGCAGCGATTGCAACTGACGGAGGGAAACGCGAGTGGCCGACAGCATACCGCAAATCCCCTCCTGGAGCTGTTGAACCTTGACAAATGGCAACCAAGAAATGCCCTCAATCATGTCGATCTCGTTACCCATGAAGGACCAACGGGATATTGATCCTTACGTTTTATCGTGAGCGATCTGCACTCCGAGGGAAGAAAACAGGGCCCGCATGGAAAATAACAATTCCGCACAGCACTCTGAGTCCGCCGGGCCCACCTCCAAAAAATCATCCAGGTAATGAACCACCCTTTGACATGCCGTGCCAGCCACCACACACCAATGTAAGAAAGTACTAAAAGCTTCGAAGAACGCAAAGGAGATTGAGCAACCCATGGGCAGGCACTTATCGATAAAGAAAGAACCTTTAAAGCGCAAACCTATGACTGGAAAAGCTTCCGGATGTAAAGGTAACAAGCGAAATGCGGACTCAATGTCCACTACGAACGTTTGCTAGCGCCTCTTCAAATG
The DNA here is from genome assembly GCA_011038615.1 of Limnodynastes dumerilii. NCBI lineage: Eukaryota > Metazoa > Chordata > Amphibia > Anura > Limnodynastidae > Limnodynastes > Limnodynastes dumerilii. The sequence continues at coordinate 389,992 of WWET01000929.1, forward strand.
ATTGGTATGTGACACTGGCACAGGACTCCGGGATGGCATCATTAACCGACAGCCCCTTGGGGTGGGACATATGTTGGATTAGGCGGAACTTCCCAGGGGCTTTCTTCAGCATTACCCCAGCAGGTGAAACAACGAGGTCAGGAAAGGGAGGGTATGGGAAGGGCCCGGCCATCCGGCCGGCCGATAGCTCCTTGGCAATTTTTAGCCTGAGCTCTGTCGGGAACTGGGAGGCAGATTTCAAGTTCCGGGGCAAAACTCTAGACACCACCCCGGCAATGGGAAGGAGGAATCCATCAGTAAAACCCCGCAAGAGGAAATCTGCCATGAGTCTATCTGGATATCTAACTAACCATTCCTCTAATTTGGCTAGGCGGATGGGCGACCTGGCTTTATTTAGATCCAGGTGTACTGGAAACCCTAGGGGGCGATGCAGTGGCGGGGGGCTTTTGGCATTCTCTGATTGGATGGGTACCTCCACATCACATACAGACATGAGGAATTGTTATATCCATAACATTTTCCCCGTCGGGCAAAGGGCACCCCTTGGCGCCCCTGTGCTGCAAACCTGGGAGGGGCTGGCGTCGTGGTGATGGAGGCTTTGGAGCTCGAGGTCACGTCCTGGTGTATGAGGGCAATCCAAAGTTCTACATTCTTATAGGCCCCGCTCAAGCTTGCCTGACTGTCAAGGTCTTTCCTGAAAGTCTCGTCATATTCCCGCCAGGCCGCCCCCCCATTCCGGACGTACATGTCATGAATTAAGTGGCTGTAACTACACATCACTATACTCGCTGGGGCGTGTGGACAAATAAGGATCCAAGAACGTGTACCAGCAATACAGCAAGGTGTTATATGACTTGTATTGCTCCTCCCCCATGCCCCCTTTTCTCTTGGCTGCTTTTAAGGCCTTCCTACCTTCGGTGGTAATAGTGAAGATATCCACGTATCTTCCTTTTTTAATCTTGTCCAGTACACTAGGGCGCAAACCTCGCCTCAGCGCTGTGTAAGAACAATAGACTAGACCCGCCCCTGCCTGCGCCGCCGTGGGACCTAGAAAAACCGGGGGCCTATGCCTTGCTCTCCTCCTACGCTTCTTACCCCTACTACCACTAAATGAGGAGGACGAAGTGGATGATATAGACCTTGATTTACTTCTAGGTGTAATGGTACTCAACTCCCCCGGCCCAGAAGGTTCAGCTGCGACCGGCGGCGGAGGCGGAGGGACCACCGATGCAGTGCAAGGTGTTGGATGCGGGGAGTCAGTGGCAAGAGGCTCCACAGTATCCACTGGCTTCGGAACTTCAAATGGTACACACGGTTCCCGATCATGCCCAGTGTGCCTCTGAGTCTGCTGAGAAAGCAAAACCGCCTCAGCGGATAACATGGATTTTCCAGCACGTACATATACAGGACTACAAGGACTAGAACTAGAACTGAAAGACCTAGCGCGGTGACGTGCACAGTGGCTTCTAGAGTGGTGGTCCGAGTAGGAGGAGCAACACCATGCCTACCAGCATGTCTCCTATGCCTGGACCTATGCCTCCTGCTATGCCTGCTGTAGCTTCTATGGCCCCCCCTTTAAGGTAACCGCTATGCCTGGACCTATGTCTACTGCTATGCCCGCTGCAGCTTCTATGGCCACCCCCACTAAGGTAACCGCTATGCTTGTGGGATGAATGCCTGTGTCTGCTGCCACTGCACTGACTAGAAGCCTGCTGTTCCCTCTGCCTGCGCCCCCTACTCCCATGGGCCTCCCTACATGTACCTAGGGAAACATTCAGAGGGGGGGAAGGGTCACCCTTCTTGCTGCCCCCACTGCAGGAAAACAACTCAGGGGAGGAGGGTCCCCTCCTGGCTCTCCTCATGTCAGTAGCCACTGACCTGTGCTGCCTGGGGGACCTCCGGTCCCCACTGCTGTCTCCGCGAGCTGCCCTGCGCTCCCTTTTCCATCGGGCCCGCCAACCGACTGAAGGGGTGTCCCTGGAACGCTCCCTGCCGCGCGCCAGAAGCTGACTCACTTCCGGCGCACGGCTCCGTTTCCAAGATGGCCGCCAGTCATGCACCGGAAGTACCACGTGCCTCGGTGCACAGCTGCAGTGTTGAAGAGGCCCGCAGCATTTCCCCCACAGCCTCGGGGCTCCCGATCCCGGGAGGCCCCGCGGCCTCCGAACCTGCCCTGAACGCACTTGGAGGAGGAGGTAAGAGAACCTCCTCCTGTACCCTGCGCCGTGACTGTCCCCTGGAACCGGAACCCCGGGCCACCGGGGGCGGCGGGGATGGCTCCAGGGGATGCGGTCACTTTCCTCCCGCGGCGCCTGTCCATACTGCTAAAGAGGTGGCCCCCCGCTAACAAGAGGCACCCTAAGAAAGAGGAGAGGCAGAAAATAGAGAAGAAGAGAATTAACAGAGTGAAAGAAATAGGGGCAAGATGGGTGAGCGGGAGACCAACGAGGAGAAGGTTACAGTCATGACGTTATATGACTAGAGAGTGGATAAGGGTTTTGGTAGCTTCATTGGCGAGGAAGGGACGGATGTGTAGGTAGAAACTGCAAGAATGAGAGAGGGCACATATGTGAGGCATGGATGTTAGGCAGCGAACTTGAGGGGATGAGAAAACAGAGGTATCACTAATGGTTATGGTGATGGAGGGGAAGGAAGAAATCTTAAGGGGAGTAAAAACAATTATTTCCGTTTTATCCATATTAAGCTTGAGGAAGCGTTTGGCCATCCATGTGGATAAGGAATCAATGCACTTGGAAATCTTTTTACATTTTTTCCACCATACAGTGCTCCACCTCCTGGTGATGCATTTGGAGCTTAAAGCCATCTCCTCCTAGTTGTTGTTTACCAGAATTTTACCTCCATTTACATAATAAATACATAATATTTAACATTATGAAGTATACTCTCTATATGGGTGATTTTGATGTTGTGTCTATGCATTTTGTTTCTTTTATTGTTTGTTTTGTTTACATGTTAAATCTATGGACTACTTGTAAATTGCATGTTTAATGTTACAAATAAATATGACCTCTTTGCGAGTTGGCTCAATCACCAGTTGCTTAAGGGACACTCCCTGTAATGAATTTAAAATGTCCCTACTTCAAGTGGAGCTTGCTGAAAACTCACCCCAGTTTACATCAGGTAGATTAAAATCTCCCATGATTATTACCTCTTCTTTTAATGCCATTTTAGCAATGTCTTGCAATAGGACATTGTCCATTTTCCTCCTCTTGCCCTGGTGGCCTATATATCACTCAGTATGAAGCTTAACCCCCCCTGGGTTTCTATGGTTACCCAAAGCGCCTCAGTTTTTTCTCCAATACTCCCTATTAAAGTTGAATTTAACCCTTCCTTAACCTACATTAATACGCTTCCAACTATTTTTCCTACTCTATCCTTCCAAAATCAATGATACCCCGGTAGTATCATTATTATTTATTATTATTTATAATATAATGCACCACAAGGTGTCCACAGCACCGTACAAAATACAACAGAATACAGTACAGACATACAGTGTAGGGATGGACAGCATAGCATATATTAAATACAAGATTACAAGCACAGAGCGCAAGGCAAAATGTGAGGTGTCAAGTTTGGAAGATCAGGGAGGAGGGGATAGAGCGCAATGAGAGATTGAGAGGGAGTGTAGGAGAGGGGAGACAAGAGGGTTCCAAGTGAGGGGGAAGTGGTGGAGGAGGGAACAACACTAGGATGGAGGGCCCTGCTCACATGAGCTAACACACTAAGTTGGAGGGATGAACTTAGAAGACATAAAGAGGGGGAAGGAAGTAGACTGCTGGTTTAAGCAGAGGAGAGGGGAAGGAAGGAAAAGAAATTAAAGATATAGGATGCAGTTAGGATGTTAAGTGGAGAAGGGGTAGGCTAGCCTAAAAAGGTGCATTTTGAGTGAGCGCTTGAAGACCTGCAATGTGGCCGAGAGTCTGACTGAAGAAAGGAGGTCATTCCAATGCAGAGGTGCTGCACAGGAGAAGTCCTAGACACAGGCATGAGATGTGGTGATCAGTAGGGAGGTCAGAGTAGTGCTTAGCAGATCGGAGAGGGCGGGAAGTTGATGAGGGAAGAGAGGTAGGGAGCAGTGGATGAAGAGATGGCCTTAAAGGTAAAGGTAGAGAGTTTAAAGAGAGGTCTGAAGTGGAGAGGAAGCCAGTGAAGGGTTTGATATAAAGAAAAGGCCGAGATAGAGCGGCGTGACAGGAAGATAAGCCTGGAATTAGCACTGAATATAGACTGAAGAGGGGCAAGATGGGTGAGCGGGAGACCAACGAGGAGAAGGTTACAGTCATGACGTTATATGACTAGAGAGTGGATAAGGGCACATATGTGAGGCATGGATGTTAGGCAGCGAACTTGAGGGGATGAGAAAACAGAGGTATCACTAATGGTTATGGTGATGGAGGGGAAGGAAGAAATCTTAAGGGGAGTAAAAACAATTATTTCCGTTTTATCCATATTAAGCTTGAGGAAGCGTTTGGCCATCCATGTGGATAAGGAATCAATGCACTTGGAAATCTTTTTACATTTTTTCCACCATACAGTGCTCCACCTCCTGGTGATGCATTTGGAGCTTAAAGCCATCTCCTCCTAGTTGTTGTTTACCAGAATTTTACCTCCATTTACATAATAAATACATAATATTTAACATTATGAAGTATACTCTCTATATGGGTGATTTTGATGTTGTGTCTATGCATTTTGTTTCTTTTATTGTTTGTTTTGTTTACATGTTAAATCTATGGACTACTTGTAAATTGCATGTTTAATGTTACAAATAAATTACTTATTTTTTGTTGAAAATAAAATGATTGTTTGCTAATTGTATATTTTAGTGACTTCTTTTTAAGTTCATCTTTCATTCACTTGACACAAGTTAAAGTTTTTGGTTACTCCCCATCTCTATAGTAACTAGCAGTCGCTCCTGTCACTTCTTTTTCTGAACAGGAAGTGGTTGGTTGGAGGTTCGAGCTCAGAGGCGGCATGATGAAGATGGTTGGGGTGAGTTTTATTGATTATTTTATTTCTTTATAAATAAGCTTGGTTTGATTTATTTTTACACTATTTGTACACCCTGAGGAAAACCGCATGTTTGGCAGTTAAAATGTCGGACATGATTTGAATAAAATCTGTTGGATAGGCACATTTTTCATTAATTAAATAGCCTTCTGACTGACTTCTATAAATCTGCTTTTATACATTACAATTATTTTTAATTAAGATTTGTATTAATTATAAATAATTAAGATACATGAGAAGAGTAAGTGCTTACTTAGATATCATGATTTACTTGGATATTACTATATTATTGCTTAATATATATATATATAGATATATATAGATATAGATAGATAGATAGATAGATATATTGCCTACTTCTTAAGGGGATCCTAATGTCACCAGACAACTCCTCCCAAAGGTAAACAACCTTGAGGTGAGTTGCAGGTCACGCCTGTGCACAAACTGGGAGTTTAACCCCGTTTGAGCCTAATCAGCTCTCACTCCTCCATATCAACAATTGGGTCCGAACAATTATAATGGTTAAGGCAGAGAGATATTGTTATACAATTTTATACAGATGATGTTTGCAATAGGGTGTTAAATATCAGTCTTGCTTCTGAGAGGTGTATAACAGCAATTTGAGAATGGAAAGTTCCAAAGAGTATACAAAGAGACTTGCTTCACTATGACACCTTAGATGGTTTTTTGTTTTCCTTTGTTTTTTGTCCCCTCCTTCTTTTCCTTCCTTGTTTTTACCCTTCTTGTGATGTGTAATTATAAATTTCCAAGCTATATATCAACACTGTAGATCAGGATAAGGTTGTTGTAGATCTGTAAGGTTGTTAGCTGACAGGTTGTAATCTTTTTGTAACATTCTTAGAAGAAAACTATATGTAGAAATACAATTTTATGCTAGATATTTCCTTATAGTCTCTGTTAATCAAAGTTTAGCGTTCTGAGAATGTAAAGTTCCCGAGGTTATGCATAACCTGAAATTTATACTGTGGCTGTGTGAATCTGATTGTAATGAGATTTATATCAAGCAGGAGCCTAATCCTTTTATAATGCAAAAAGTAGGCACTGTTATGTATATTGTCAGCTCTGTGCAGATGTTGCTGGCAAAGAGATGTACCCGAGTCCCACTTTTTAAAATAGATATCAATGGGCTGAGAATGGAAAGTTTCAGAAGACAGCTATGCACTTTCTTATGGAATACTTGATTATTCTTATATCTTTCTTTAGTATATAATTTCAGGGCATATGATAATTTGTCTGGACAGAAATATTATTTAGTCAGTATTCATTCAATTTAACTGCTCTGTGAAGGTGGGAGCACAGAAGTATTGAAGTCTGCGTTGTAGTCACAAAATGGCCGTCGACAGCCCTCACCTCCTCTCTATTTATGTTGATATTGTAATTATTGTTCTTTTGTAGTTGTGTTTTATTAAGGTACTTTTGTCTACAAGTTATCGCTCATGCAACCAATTTTATTAAGTTTATATTGTTTAATTATAAACTTCATAAAATTTTTATTTAAATTTATGATAAATTCATAACCTATGTTTTTGTACATATTAAAATGTTCTTATTTGTTATACATATCATCATGTAGATGGTGTTTTGGTATAGCCAAGACATTTGTATAGCAGAATTTGCAAAAGTCTTGTTTTGTTTGCATTGAAAAGGAGCATGGATGGCACTCATATATCTCTGGTCGCTAGTGTAATGGGCTCTTCCATGTTTATGAATCATTCTGAATGTCCAGATTATAGATGATGCCACCCTCATTATCCGTAATGTTGTTGCCAGGTTACCAGGGAGTGCCCATGACTCCTTCGTACATTGTAGTTGAATTGAAATAATGCAAAATAATACTACAGGTACTACAATACTTCCCCCAAAAATTAACAAAAAAATCATGCTAAATCACGATAGAAAAAATGTAATCAAAATGATTATAATTTTTTTGGCCTTTTTGGCCATGATTCCATTCCTTCCCCCTCTCTGTTGGTTTTGTATTCTCCTTGTGTATTGAGGTTGATGGCACATAATGACCAACCGTGCTGGAATGTGTGGTGGATGTAGACATGTGGCAGATGTCCAAGTAGAAATTCCGTACAGCGCCAGGTTGGTTAAATGTGGAATAATTGCAAAGTATATATATAATGAATTTAGACCAGCCCGTCTATCTTACCGCTCCTCAAATGGCTCGTATATGGTGAAGGTATCCTGAGTCAAGTTGGTAAGGAAGTGGTTTGTGATGCGCTGGAATAAACAGTCTGTGGTGATCACCTTGTAGTCACCCTCACGTGCTGTACATCAGCTGTACACACTGCTCCCAGACTTCAGGATATGAATACACTTGCAGATTTTGATGAGCTATAATCAATTGGTAAGCTTGCTAATTCTGACTGACGGCTTGGTCCACAAGAAAATATTGAGGTGCCGAATAGATGGAAAAGCTATTAAAGAATTTGCATCGGGTATGTAGCTTGGCTGGGAATGTGAATCAGAATAAAAACCTTGATGTGTTTCACGGCGTTTACCGCCATTTCATCAGAAGGATATGATGTAAGGTAATGGGTGGCACCCTTTATAGGGATCTCAACTTATTCAAAGTATGGATCAGGTGTGTTCATCATAAGATAAAATCTATAGCAAAAATCTAAGCTGTGTGTTCCAAAAAAAATTAAAATATATAATATATATAAACATAGAAATAAGTATAAAGATAAATAATTTTTCTCACAGTATAATTCGGACTCCCCATAAAAATGAAAAAGACAAGAGTGTATATATAAGATTCTTTCACATTGTATGTGCGGTTGTCAATAAATAATAATAATAATTATTGTTTATTTATAAGGTGCCACAAGGTGACAATACAAAATACAACAACAAAATACAGTACAGACATACAGGGTAGGGATGGACAGCATAGTACAAAAATACAATAGAGTGAAGCAAGCACAGACAGCATGGCAAAATGCAAAGTGTCAAGCTTGGCCGATCAGGGAGGAGGGGATAGAGCGCAATGAGAGATTGAGAGGGAGTGTAGGAGAGGGGAGACAAGAGGGTTCCAAGTGAGGGGGAAGTGGTGGAGGAGGGAACAACACTAGGATGGAGGGCCCTGCTCACATGAGCTAACACACTAAGTTGGAGGGATGAACTTAGAAGACATAAAGAGGGGGAAGGAAGTAGACTGCTGGTTTAAGCAGAGGAGAGGGGAAGGAAGGAAAAGAAATTAAAGATATAGGATGCAGTTAGGATGTTAAGTGGAGAAGGGGTAGGCTAGCCTAAAAAGGTGCATTTTGAGTGAGCGCTTGAAGACCTGCAATGTGGCCGAGAGTCTGACTGAAGAAAGGAGGTCATTCCAATGCAGAGGTGCTGCACAGGAGAAGTCCTAGACACAGGCATGAGATGTGGTGATCAGTAGGGAGGTCAGAGTAGTGCTTAGCAGATCGGAGAGGGCGGGAAGTTGATGAGGGAAGAGAGGTAGGGAGCAGTGGATGAAGAGATGGCCTTAAAGGTAAAGGTAGAGAGTTTAAAGAGAGGTCTGAAGTGGAGAGGAAGCCAGTGAAGGGTTTGATATAAAGAAAAGGCCGAGATAGAGCGGCGTGACAGGAAGATAAGCCTGGAATTAGCACTGAATATAGACTGAAGAGGGGCAAGATGGGTGAGCGGGAGACCAACGAGGAGAAGGTTACAGTCATGACGTTATATGACTAGAGAGTGGATAAGGGCACATATGTGAGGCATGGATGTTAGGCAGCGAACTTGAGGGGATGAGAAAACAGAGGTATCACTAATGGTTATGGTGATGGAGGGGAAGGAAGAAATCTTAAGGGGAGTAAAAACAATTATTTCCGTTTTATCCATATTAAGCTTGAGGAAGCGTTTGGCCATCCATGTGGATAAGGAATCAATGCACTTGGAAATCTTTTTACATTTTTTCCACCATACAGTGCTCCACCTCCTGGTGATGCATTTGGAGCTTAAAGCCATCTCCTCCTAGTTGTTGTTTACCAGAATTTTACCTCCATTTACATAATAAATACATAATATTTAACATTATGAAGTATACTCTCTATATGGGTGATTTTGATGTTGTGTCTATGCATTTTGTTTCTTTTATTGTTTGTTTTGTTTACATGTTAAATCTATGGACTACTTGTAAATTGCATGTTTAATGTTACAAATAAATTACTTATTTTTTGTTGAAAATAAAATGATTGTTTGCTAATTGTATATTTTAGTGACTTCTTTTTAAGTTCATCTTTCATTCACTTGACACAAGTTAAAGTTTTTGGTTACTCCCCATCTCTATAGTAACTAGCAGTCGCTCCTGTCACTTCTTTTTCTGAACAGGAAGTGGTTGGTTGGAGGTTCGAGCTCAGAGGCGGCATGATGAAGATGGTTGGGGTGAGTTTTATTGATTATTTTATTTCTTTATAAATAAGCTTGGTTTGATTTATTTTTACACTATTTGTACACCCTGAGGAAAACCGCATGTTTGGCAGTTAAAATGTCGGACATGATTTGAATAAAATCTGTTGGATAGGCACATTTTTCATTAATTAAATAGCCTTCTGACTGACTTCTATAAATCTGCTTTTATACATTACAATTATTTTTAATTAAGATTTGTATTAATTATAAATAATTAAGATACATGAGAAGAGTAAGTGCTTACTTAAATTAAATTAAAACTGACAGCAAAAAGCTTGATTTGAAGATGAAAGCACTCACTCCCTCCCTTCATATGGAAGTATAGTTAATCCCTGTCAACAATCTAAAGCTAACTCATTGCGGCTGCCGTTTGCGAAAATTTCGCATATAAATTCGCATTGCGGCTCATTCGGTATGCGAACGATTCGCATTCGATTTTTTCGCAAAATACATGTATTCTACTAGAAGATTTTCGAAATGCAGATTTTCGAAATTGACCATTATTCTACTTTGCTCTGTATCGAAATGTACACTATTCGAAATATAGCTGTATTCGAAATAGAGACTTTCGAATTAGAAAAATTATTATTTCAGACTAGTATAAATAGAAACATTTCGGTGAATGCATTTTTCGAATTTTAGCAATTCGGAGAAAATTCGCATTCGCAAAAGAAAATTCGCAATTCGAATTTTCGAAATTGGGATTTTCTAACCGGGGACCCACACCCGTTTGGTCGCGTCTGGCAGCTTGTGCAGGGCAGAGAGGTTGGGGATCAGCTGTCACAAAACTGTGTAGGAATAGTGGTATCCGCGGCGTTGCTGTAAACAATGAAACCAAGCAACATGCGACTGTCCCAAGGCTGCACAGCGGCAGACCCAGATACATATAAGTAGCGAAATAGATACAGCAGAGCAGTAAATCCTATACACTGAATAAAGGGTACCACCAATGTATGGTGATAGAGCATATGGCCAATCTGTCATGGAAACTGAACACAGCGGTGCACATGAGGGTGGGGGCAAAACAGCTAAGCCGCGTCTAAAAACACTCATAAAGGTGAAGTCCCACTATATAGGGGACTGCTGCAGAGCATCTACACAGCGGTGACCCAATGCATGTCAGGGGGTATACCCTATTGTGGGAAGTGTACAGGTAACCCAACAGACCTCTTAACGGGAGTGTTGTAGTGACAGCCCAACGGTAGACTGGTGAGACATGTATTGCACGGCGGCATGACAGTCTCCCCTTGGGACTGCTGCGCACGGCGGCAGAGACCTCCTTATTAGAGTAATGTAGCAATAACCACCAGATCCGATCTGCACGGCGGCAGAGAGAGCACAACAACAGAGACCTTATTAATGGAATAATGCCGCAAACACTCAAAGGTACACAGGTGAAACATGCACTGCACGGCAACAGGGCAGTCCTGATGTAGACACAAAAGGGGGAGACCGATCTGCACGGCGGCAGAGCCCTCCTTATTAGAGTGATGCAGCAATAACCACCAGATCCGATCTGCACGGCGGCAGAGAGAACACAACAACAGATATACTGTTACTTTGATTCACTAGGACCTAGCTGCGCTCAGCAGACATCAGTTACAGGTGGGAACCCCACGTCCATAAAACTACCAATAGTCGGCAGGCAAGACTTGCGCTGCACGTTGACCAGGGGGTTCTGCACATAGAACAAAAGTAGACATACATCCTGACGTCTAATGGACGATACAGAAAGGGTAGCACCCCTATGTTCTGCAGAGCAGCAGAGTGCCCCGTAGGTAGACGTGGAAGCAATGAGTGGTCGTAGTATGGCAGGAGAGACCAATATAACACGGCGGCAATCTTGTCCTGGAGAGGTACCCAGTGAAATGACTAAGAGTCACACTGTCACATACAATCTTATGCTTATACAATCAAGCTCTGCAGAGCGGCAGAGTAGCCCAGTGATTAAATCAGGGGTGACAGGGCCTGTAAAACAGGTGGTGGGAGGTCATGGCCTAGCGGGGGAGCATGTGCTGCACAGCGGCAGTACAGTTCCAGAGGAGCTATGGACCAATGGGAGCCACATAATCAGTCGTAGGGATGCACGGCGGCAGAGCCCAGGAACCCAAGTACATAGAGGCAAACCTAACCCACACCATTAATCTGTCCGGTGTTAACACACAATTGAGAAAGTGAGACACAGTAATGCAGCCCAGGTATCAACCTAGGTAATGAGTAGATATACCTAGACCCAAAAGGTCATAAACTAGGATAGCTAATTGGCGGCAGTGTGGAAATAAAACACATCGGTAATGACCAAACAGGGTGGACTGATGCCTTAAAGACAGCAGGCGAGGTTGAGCTCCTCGTTGAGGCCACTGGGAGTGAGGGCTTGGAAGAGGAAGGTAAGCCGTGATTCTTTTTGCAGTAATAATTTGTCTCTATCGCCACCCCGTCTTAACGGGGGTATGTGTGCGACTGGCATACAACGAAATTCACGTAGTGTGTGCTTACACTCTACGAAGTGTCGTGCCACTGGGGGTGTTTTGCTGTCAATGGGCCTGATCCAGCGCTACGAAAATTCGCACGACGGGCGAATGCGAACGTACGCTCGGGCGTATCAACATACACGCCCCTAACACTCCCATAGTAAAGTCCCTGCTTACGGCGGCTATACCCTACACTGGGTACGACCGTCGCCCGTACGAAAATTCGCAGAAAATACGCTGATCTTAAATTTTAAATCTAGGGAGGGATGGGCGAACACATCGCCTAGAACCAGAGATTGACAGTTGATGCATCCGTTGCATCGGAAGACTCCTGGACGTAGCGTCAGCCAGCTAGAGGGAGATTTAGTTATGACGTCATTTTTGACCAATTTGTCTTTAAGATTCTGGCTACGTTTAAAGCTGATAAGTGGTGGAGTCTGGAGTGCACGGCCAATTCTTGGGTCAGAGGCCAAGATATGCCAGTGTTGGTGAATAGCGGCCTTCATGGTGCCTGACAGCGTGGAGTACGTGGTGCAGAACACCATCCTGTCCTCACCCAGTTTTTTATTATTTCCATCCAGTAAAGTGTGTCTGTCAAGCGCGAGACATCTCTGGATGGCCAACTTGATCTCTTTGGGCTTGTATCCTCTAGTGAGGAAACGGTTGCCCATTTCCTGGAGAGCCGGTGCTACTTGTAATGGGTCTGAAGTGATGCGCACTACCCGTAGCATCTGGGAGAAGGGGAAACCCGTTTTGAGTGGCCTGGGGTGAAAGCTCTCTGCTCTGAGCAGAGTATTCCTGTCCGTGTCTTTACGGTACAGTTCAGTGATGAAGCCTGCCCCGGTTTGCCTCACCGATACATCCAGGAAACTGATATGATCAATGTCAAATGTCAGGGTGAACCGGATGGTGGTCTCAAGGGCGTTGAGGTGTTCAATAAATTCCTTCAGTTCTCCAGAGGTGCCAGTCCATAGAAAAAATAAATCATCTATGTATCTATGACATAGAATTTGATGTACTTAGAAAAAACTGAATTGTTAAGCAAGAAGGTATTCTCGTAACTGTGCATGAATAGGTTAGCATAGGATGGAGCCATATTCGACCCCATCGCTGTGCCCTGGAGCTGGAGAAAGAACTTGTGCTGAAACAAGAAGTAGTTGCGTTGAAGCACAAACCGCATGAGGGTGAGTAAGAATTCAATTGGAGGGCCTTCATAGAGCTGCGAGTTGGAGATGGCTTGTCGAACAGCTTCAATACCTTCGTTGTGAGGGATGCATGTGTAGAGGCTGCTGACGTCGAGGGTGACCATCGTACAATGGCCTGCTAGGTGATCCGCCCCCTTAAGGCGATTCAAGAAATGAGTGGTATCCTTGATGAAATTTGCCGTGTCTTGTACAAGCGGTTGGAGATAGAAGTCTATGAATTGAGACAGTGGTTGTCCCAATGAACCTCTGGAAGATATGATTGGTCTCCCAGGGGGATTGACAAGAGTCTTGTGTATCTTGGGGAGTACGTAAATAATCGGAGTGATGGGATGGTCCTGTCGTAGGAATCGCGAAGTCTCTTGAGAGATGGAGCCTGCTTCTTTGGCTGCCAAAATGATGGTGTCAGCCTCATATTTGTATTCGGTAGTAGGATCATGGGGTAACACTTTATAGCAGGTAGCGTCATCAAGTTGTCTCTGGATCTCCGCAATGTAGGCTTTTTTATCCAGCAGTACAATGGCCCCTCCCTTGTCCGCTGCCCTAATGACAATGGCTTCATTGTTCTGGAGGGATGATACTGCCATCCTCTCCTCTTTGGACAGATTTGAGAAGCGTACATACCCACTTTTCCATTTATCCAATACATCTCTTCTCACCAATCTCACAAAGGTGTCAATGGAGGCGTTGTGTACCTGGGGGTCAAAGGTGGATGGGCTCCTAAAGGGTGGCGGTGTTGTGGTCGGTTTGGGATGTAGTGAAAAAAAGTCTTTAAGTCTCAGCTGTCGTTGGAAACGATAAAGTTCTAATTCGAGATCGAATTTATCATGCAGATGCGTTTCAACAAACTGTAGTCCCTTGCTGAGTACTTGTAACTCCATGGCTGAGGGTGTGTAAGCAGAAAGGTTGAAAATCACAGTCTCTTCTTGTTTTCTGTCCCTGGTGCTCCTTCTGTGTTTGACACCGCCCCTCCTGGGGCGCCTTTTAATATCCTGCTCCTTGTAGTAATGGCCTCCGGAAAAAAGGAACCCTTGTAGTCTGTGCAGGTGTTTCAGAGTCACTCTGCGAGGTAAGGGAGTCCAAGTCCGTGTACGAGCGATTGGGTTGTCGTGGTTTCTGCTTTTTCCGCCCTTGTCTGTTTCTAGGAGTGAAGGTATTGTTGAGCCAAAAGTAGACCCTGTCCTCTTTATAGTCTTCTTTTACCGCTCTGTATTTCTGTTTCTTGAAGACCAAGAGGTCACTTTCGAATTTCTTTATGGATTCTTCAAGCTTGGTAATCCAATCAGTGGAGGAATCCTCCCTCAGGGCAGGTAGGCCCGTATTTTCCAGGCTTGTGATTTCTTGGTGGATTTTGGTGATGTCTGTATTGACTTTTTCTATGACCAGTAAAATAAGGTCAAGCGAGCACTGGTTCAAAATTTGGCACCAGTGTGCGCAGAAGGTTTTGTCACTGCGCCCGATCGTGGGCTGGTTATGTATGCGGAAGCCTCTCGGAATCAGATGTTCCTTATAATATTGGGACAAAGTAAGGCTGTGTAATTTGAGTTCTATGGCTCTTTTCCGGAGTTTTGTCAGATCCTGAAAGATCTCCTTAGGAGTGTTGTTATCAAAGTGTAACGAGTCCGTGTCGTTGCTTAAAATACGTGCAATCTCCTCCTTGGTGTATCTCTTGATACCCGTGTGCAGCTCAGAGGTATCAATGGACATGATTGAAAAAATAAATAGAAAAAGTAAGCAAGAGTAAAAGATAATGGGGAATAAGGAGTGAGTATATAAGATAAAAATGGGGGATGATCGGCAAATTAAGGCCCAAAAACTGACATCGGTCAGTGGGTCTATAGGTGGGTGCTTGATGTCAAACGTATGTTAGATATGAACAGAAACTTCTCCCTGGGGGGGAAAAGAACATCCGCACACCTGAAAGGAGGATATGCAATGGTGCATGCGCGGCATAAAGTAATATATGAAAAAATTGAACCTAAGTAGAGAGGTCAATAGCCAGCACGCTAGAATAAGTACAAGAAAAACAAGAAAAGAAGTAGGGTAAGTAGAACTGCGTTTTAATCATAAAATGTCCAGACACCAGATGAGTAACTTGTGTGAAACAAAAAATGGTGGTGGTGGCAAAATGCACAAAAAAAATAATAAATATACAAAAAAGGGTATGTGTGCAGCAAGTCACAACTAAGTTGCAAGCTAGAACCGCACAGCTAGGTGAACAACATAGAGTGTAACAAAAAAGTCCCAACAATAACTAAAGAAGGGTGAGTCCCAAAGTGAAGAAGCAAATGCTGAGACAAGTAAGGTAAATAATCCCGGTGTAAGTGCCAATGTCTGTGGAGAACATGGTCTAGAAAGGATCAGGAGGGAAATGATGGCAGTCTTAAAATGAAAAACTCAATCCTCCTAAAAATCCAACTAACAGGGAAAAATAACGTCTTACATATCCAGCAAGTGCAGAGTCCCGACAGCTGTTTCGGTGCGGTGTGCACCGTCCTCAGGGGAAGACAACAAGTAGACTGCACTGGAGGGTGAAGAGAGATCTGTTTAAAAAGAGGAGGGTATCCAATCAGTGAGCCAGCGGCGCTAATCACAGGCTGTGCGTCGCTGGGAAGAGGCGTCATGGTGATTTCTTATCAACAGCTGGTTGCTAGGGAGACGCTTGTAAACACCCGCTCGGCGTGACTGACAGTCGGGTGGTGAAGACGGCAGAATGCAGACACTGCTAGAAAGAGGATCGGCGGGGTCCGGAGCCATTGTGAGGTCTCGGGCTGGGTTGCGGTGAACGGTCCACATATTTCAATGGAGGATCAGTGCTGGGCACGGACGTAACGCCGCTGGGCGCTTGTGACAGAAGCTTCTGCTGGGCGAGCACAGCCAAAACTAAATAAAACATAAACAATTAAATATAAATAAAATCACTATGCTCAGCATAGGGCTCACCCAGACTTCTTAGCCATAGAGCTGCTTTCTTCCATAGCTGTGGAACTGCTTGGCGCCAAAGCGAACTGCAGACACAGCTTGAGGATACAGCAAGGGATCCACGTGTTGCCTGTCCCTTTAACGCTGTCCGGCGCGCTCTGGTGACGTCAGCCCGCTTTACACTGTGGATTAACTCGGGCTTGCGCATAGCAGGGCTTCCCTGCGTACAGTGACGTCGCGTCTGGCCGTCCTCTCATTCAGGGACGTCCTCCAACGGCCTCAGAGCGCGCTCTCCTCTCCTTCCCCGCAGTGAGGCAGAGAACGCGGCGGGGGAACGCAGGTAAGCAGCGGGGGAGCCCTAGCTAGAAAACCTTCCTGTATGGCCCTCAGGAAAGAAAAAAAGACACAGAAGGCAGGAGGAAGTGAGGTTATATAGGCTGCCAGGTGTCTTTTTCTCTTTCCTGTGAGCCCAGGTGGGAAGGTCTAACCCAGGTGGTCGGGGCTGCCATAGGAGGACAAGGAAATATTTTTATTAAGTACACATTGCGTGCAAACATAGCATTTGTATATAATACAAATCATATTGTTTATACAAGTTTATCTATTATTAAACAATGGTTCTTTATAACAGTCATGCAGTAAAATATAAATGTTTTTCCACTGTGACAAAGTAATATTTTATATAAATATAAAATATTACTTTGTCACAGTGGATACAGTATAAAATTGAATTGAAATGAAATGGAAATATCCAGGGTTATATTAGCAATAATGGTGACACGTCTAAAGACTATTTTAAACACATATTGGGGTGTAATTAGCGATTTCCTTTAAAAGTTAAAATGAAGTAAGAAACAATATTATATACCTATTGTTTGACAGGAGTGTCTAACTTATCAATGTATCCCATCCTATCCCATGTGGCAAAGAAATGTTCTGCACTAATTGCTAATAGAAATAGTTTGCTTTTTTAAAAACAGGTCGCTGTTCAGGCAATATTCCCAAATTGCCCAAATAGGATCAAACGGAATATAGTTGTCCAGATTATTCATGGAATATTTTCGAACCACAGCCCAGAAACATTTAATAATGGGATAATCTTATAAACATTTATATAGATTCACTTAGCTTTACATCATAGGCAACAGTAGGTAGGTGAAATGTCCATTTCAAATCTTATTAGTGAGGGTAAATAAGAGTTATTAAAAGTGTTGTAAAAAAATTCAATGTATGTGCTGCCAGGGAGAAACTCATAAGAGTTGAACTGTTGGGGATTTTATCGATAGCAAGTGAAGTGAACACCTCCTGCCATCAAAAGAGTCCCAAAGAGGTGGTTTTAGAATCTAGTGTATCTCACAGTAAATAATGTATCAAGAGAGCCCTATGATTTGGTAGTGATAGTAACAAAACCTGATCCAATGGATTATGCAAATCTTGTTCCTTACAATCCTTAATTACATCTTTAATGTAGTGTTGGGCCTGTGCAAATGCCAGGGGAAGGAGTTTTAAAGTCTCTAATTGTTCAGTTACTTCAGCGAAAAACAATGGGTGTTTTCTAACACTGTCTAATAGCTGAACTACAGAAACAATTCCACCTAAACTCCTACTATTGAATAAGTAGAATGTTATGTCCCACAGGAATTTCCTGTTGTGTAGTAATGGTAAATGTATAGTTTTTCGTGTATGTCAATCTTGTTTATGACAAATTATTTGCAATGCTTATTTAGTGGACCATATTGTTCAGTTTTCATTTATATAGGGTGATCTCCTGGAAATCCATCTGTAGAAAGCCTCTCAAGCTCATCCCTAAGAAAAATCCACTTTCCAAAGAGGTATTAGGTTTTTGTTCAAGCAGTCAGTGTCTGATATATCTAAGGTGGGAAGCCTAACTGTACTTTAAAAGATCTGTGAAGTTTAGTCCCCAATTAATTTTGAATTGTTGTAATTTCACAGGAATCAATCTCGCTCTCTTTCCTTTCCAAATAAAGAGTCAAAAGGGTTGATTAATTAAAAGTGGCAGAGCATGTAGCAGGTAAAGATGTCTAGAAAAGGTAACTATCTTTATTAAATTAAAGTGTCCAGTATATGAGAGAGTAAGATGTCCCCACCCTTGTAGTTCCCCTTCAGTTTTCTTTATAGCTGTTGTGATATTGTTCACATATAATTAGAGATGTGCAGGCTTGGTTCTCATAGAATCGAGCCCACCCGAATTTGAGGATTTGGGAAGAGCTTTGATCTCCATGGCGCCTGGGATGACACAGAGGTCTAACTTCAAAATCCCGCATCAGATCTCACAGGTTTTTGCATTTGGTGCCAGACGCAGCGCGGCGGAAGGGGTGCCACAAAGGTAGGTATGTAAGACTGGGGGGAGCTGGACACATGAAATAAATGCTGGGGGGAGCTGGATACATGAAATAAATACTAGGAATTTTGTATTTTATTGATCTTGCAACAAATTGTACAAACCTGAAATCAAAACTGTAGCATTCCATGCATTATTTAAAACAGGCCCTTCACAGAAGGCAGACATTTATATTTCACAGAAAATAAGTATCCTATCTTCACAGAAGACAATAGAGCACACAGTTTAACAAACAAAGGCATGGAATATATTTCACACTAAACACACACAATACCGAAGAAGAAATAACTGAACTTTAGTTGTATGCAAGCCATTTCACTAAAAATCTAATTTACTATATAAAATCTAAGGAAGAGAGAGAGGAGAGATCAAAGCCAAAAGATGGATAGACTTCAGACATTTGCCACCCACTAAGGGGGTTTCAGGTGACTCCAGAGCCTGGCCCACCTGAGGGCATCCATCCTCTGTTTCTCGATTTCCCGAATCTCCCCTACCTCATGTAGAATGTTACTCACCACCACATCGACCGGGAGGACTTTCTGACGTATCGACACCTGACACCGTGCATTCCATGTGTAATATCTAACCACTACACCTAAGGCACACAAAACTCTATCATAAACTTCTATGTTAAATGGTCACCGAAGCAAAAAATTATCCATTGTCTCCACCTCCCCTAGACATTCCTCATGTGGGCAGCCACGATCACCGGCATTCCCGTACTTCAAGTTCCCTCTAACATAGAGTGTCCCATGGAAAGAGAGCCAGGCAACATCCCTCAGCTTCGGGGGTATCCTATGATCAGCAACCAGAACTATACCTTCTGAGCAGACATCACCCGGGCAGTCCCTCAGTGACAGGGGCACCCAGAAGTTAGACAGCAAAACTTTCCTCTCCAACTCCCTTCTAGAGGAGCTTTTGATTTCTCCTGCCTCCAGGTGCCATCTCATTGTAACCTTCAGACCCAAGATCACATAGGCCAGAAGATACCCATGTGGGACTCGAAAGGTTTTAACCACCCCTCCACTCATCCAGTCTTTGAGGAAGGGACATACCCATGTACTAAAACCCTCTACCCACCGAGGAGGAGCCTCCAAGAAGAGGCTTTTCAGGTGAAGTGAAAGAAAGGTGGTCAAATAGAAGGACACTGGGTTTACCATCCCCAGGCCTCCTTCCCTCCTCGGTCTGTAGGTCATAGTCCTCTTGATAAGGTTTAGAAAATTGTAAAGGTTCTGGCAAAAGGTACACATAGCTAATGTATAAAATATTGGAAGCAGGTAAGTTTTGATTACGTCAACCCTTTCCTGAAGAGACAGCTGCCATCTCTTCCAGCACTCCACCAAGGCAGAAGCTTCTTCCAGCCTTTCCTCCCAATTTAAACAGGCACAATCACCCTGGCCGATTTTAATACCTAGGATTTTAATAACAGGGCTGGCCAGGGGAAAAGTGTCTGGGAGGGTAAAACAATCACCCTTCTCCTCCAACTAGAGAACTTCACTCTTCTCCTGATTGACTAATGAGCACGAAGCTTCAGAGTATGTACTGATCACATAAGCCACTCGATCTGCCTCTGCCACATCAGACAAGACGTAACATCATCCACATAGGCCACCACGTTCAATGGTTTCTCCGGGCTCAGGTGTACCCCCCTCAAAGTGTCACCCTCTACCCTTCAGATGAAGGGATCGATTTCAAACACATAAGAGTGAACTTAGAGAAAACCCCTGCCTGACTCCCGAATAGACCCTAAAAACAGGACCTACCCAACCATTAACAAGAGGGAAGCTCTCCGCCATCCTATATATAACCTCAATCCAACGGACCCCCCGCTTTGAAAGACCATACCGTCTAAGGAGGGCCCAGAGGTACTCCTGATTAACCCGATCAAAAGCCTTAGACTGATACAGAACTAGCAAATATTTGCCTAAACTTTCAGCACAGCACTATTCCACTGCCTCCCGGACACCTAGGACAGCACTAAAAGTACTGCGGCCTTTCACGGTGCAGTGCTGCATGGGAGACAATAACAGCTCTGTAACCGTCAAGAGTCTGTTAAACAGTACTTTTGCCAGAATCTTGCGTTCCACATTGAGAAGAGCGATAGGGCGCCAGTTCTCAATCCTAGATGGGTCTTTTCCTTTGGATAACAATATAAGGGCAGACATCCTCATAGAGGGAGGGAGCAAGCCCTCACCCAGGCTCTCATTATACACCTCCGTAAGACAAAGTGCCAGGATGTCAGAAAAGATCTTAAAGAACTCGGATGTCAGACCATCCGGTCCTGGGGCCCGCTTCATAGACAAAGAGTCTATGGCCACCCTGACCTTGTCTACCATTATATCATCACCCAAGCTATCAAGAAAATTATTCAGGTTCTCAATACAAGGCGTGTCCCTCAGGAACTGTTCCATCTTGTCTCTGATAAGTGGCTTCTCAGAGAGAAGGCTAGAGTGGAAAGAGTTACTGACACCCATTGAGGACTCCTGCAGGATTCCCTGCATGTCATACAACCCCCTCACCTCCTTGAGTACAACCGCCCTCCTACAGTTCTGAAAGGGATCAGGCGAGTGGTATTTACCATAATCCCACTCCAAGAGCAAAGTATAATGGTCATACTGACACTCTCTCATCTGAGCTTTCACCCAGGAGATTTCCCCACCATCTCCTTGCTCAGAAATCAGGAAATCCAGTTTCCTTTTCAAAATTGGTAAGCATTGTTTTTTTTCAAGTTTCTAGCGGCTACAAGGTGACGGAAAAAACCTTTGAGTTCTTTTCTTGCATTCTTCCCACCACTCAGACCTACGGGAACTAGCTCCCAAAAGGGACTCTTGGGTTTGAAAGAATTCCCTGAAGGACTGTCTTATCTCCTCCTCCTCTAGGAGCTTAGAGTTAAGGCACCACAGACCCAGCCCTTTCTAAGGGGTTTCCGAGGCACACAAGGCCACGCAAAGACAAACATGGTCAGAGAATTCTACTGCCCCAGCACAGGTGCCAAGGTTGCAGAATTCTCCTTAACAAAATAACCTGTCTATCTTAGACCTACGTCTACCACAATAATTGGTGAATCCTGTGAGGTCTGGAGCATGGCAAATGTGCATATCTACCAAACCAGCCTGTCTAACCATACTAAAGTGTTAAAGTCACCTACAAAAACTATCTCCTTGGCTGTAAAAAGGAAGGGCTTTATCTTCATGAAAAGGCATTTCCTGTCCCACATTTATTTGGGACTATAAATGTTTATGAGCTTTAGGTCATGCCGCCTCAGGTTGACATCCATTAACATACATCTACCTACGTCTAATTCTATCACCCGTAGGATGGTTACTATGTCGGTAAGGACCGCTAAACCACCGTACGGCTCGGCCCCAAGAGACCAATAAGAGGGACCTCACTTTCAATCATGCTTATATTTGTGAAGGTCAGCATGCTTGGAAAGGACAGATGCCACATTAATGGTGGCAAATCTTATAGGTTGGAGAGCCATCCTTCCAAGGTCATAGTCAGTAGGATTCTATTTATTTCTTCTTGGGTTGTCTTTTACAAGGCTGTTTTTATTCTTCATCAGAAGAACCCCTTCTTTTTATTGTTACACCTGAGAGTAAGACATCACTGTCCGAGAGTGAGATCTCCTCATACTCAGACTCCGTACTTCCCTAAGGTTCTAAACTAACTGAAGCCAAAATGCCTCCACCAGGCCCCTTAGTAGTAAAATCACCCGTTGAAGCCATCTTCTCTATCCCTTTGTCTGGGGCTTTAACAATTTTATTTGGACCAGGCCCCTCCTTTTCACCTCCCTTCTCGTTAATTTTGTCACCACTTGAACCTCCATTTCCTGCACCTCCATCTCACTTTCCTCCCCCATTACTCCATCCCTATCACTCCATCTTCCCTAACTGTGCCCCCCTCTGTTCCTGAAATGGCCACATTTCTCTCCCTCCTAACTCCTCCTTTTTTTTTTTTTTGCACTCTCATCTATACACTTCCCAACCTCCATTTCTTCTTCATCACTGCTTATGTTACTTAGTTCCTCCCTTAGTACATTATGTTTTGTTTTCTTTTTCTTTTTTTCCTGTGCCTTGTGGTTCTGCTGACCCTTAACAGTCAACTTAAATGAACCATCCTTGTCCTTCCTTATTTCCTCAACTACTTCATCCTCTATGACATTGGAAGACAATATCTCAAACCGATTTGTTATTTGTATTCCTTTCTCCTGAATAGGATTTGCTTTCTTTCCTGTTTCTTTTTGGCTATTCCTCCTTGCTACCTCCTGGGGGAGCTCTATTCAATTCTGCATCCTATTCTACTTTCTTTAACACTACCAGTTCCTTATGTTCCTCTGCCTGTTTATATTATTTTCTCTTGTTGTGTTCTGCATGTGGGCACTGTACATAGGTGTGCCCTTCTTCCCCACACAAGTTGCATTTTCTCTTTTTGCACTGACTAGACTCATGGCCCAGTCCCTGACACCACAAGCACTTCACCTCTGGACAGTCTGCAATTAAGTGCCCAGGGGACCCACACTTGTTACACTGCCTCGGCTGACCCTGGTAGAAACACTCTATACGGTCTCTGCCAATGTGGCCAACCGCAGGCAAGTGACACAAGCCCAGAGGTGAGTTACACAGGGTGACCAGGACAAACCACGCCCCACCCCATACATTTTTTGTTGGATCCGGTACCTTTAAAAGGGGTCCATCCACTTTTTCATATCTACTGACCTATAACCTTAAATCCATTTCTGGAATGGATTCATTTCTTACAAGAATTGTAATTGTAACTTTTCCACTTCCTCCCAAAGGTATCATATCAAAATTGCTCCAGATAGGGGTAGTTTTTAAATCTGCTCATTTATTCAAAAAGAATTGCTGACCACTGGGGTTAAAAAACCTGACATCAAAATCTGGGGCTTTGACCGGATGGCTGCATGCATACAAGTCCTTACAGGTAAATCCAGCTGCAAAAACCTGATCCAGGAAAGCCTCCCTGCTAGGAGGAGGGGTTCCTGCTGTTTTCTATTTAAAAAGAATGACATTTCTCCTTTTTGGGGGTGCTCCCTGATATGCAGAAGGGGGAACTCTACTATCACCTTCAGTTTTGCTGGCATATGAAACCCTCTGAGGCTCTTGATTAACAGTACTCTTGTTTTGTTTCCCTGCATTGGTACTTGTACCCCCTTTCTCAGGGCCAACTCCTGCAAAGATTTTCCCTCCCCTTCACTGCTCCTACTCCCTGTGGAATTAGTTACATCTGCCTTTGTTCCCAAGGGACACATTTCTGGTTTCATACTGCCAGCACATCTGGTTTCAGTATCCACAGGCATGACCGGCACTGACCTATTAATGGTATCATCCACCAACTCCTGATGTATTTCTGTGTTTTGCACCATTACTGCAGCCTGCACAGGTACAGTGGACTCTTTTTCTTTAGACAGAGATGAATTAGAAACATTTTGTTTAGTTACAGATACAGTAAAAACTTTTCCATTAGGTACAGATACATTAGTACACTTGCAGGACTGCCGCCATGTACGGCCAGCCCTGCACATTCACCCTCCTTCCTCTCCATACTTTCACTCACCTTACTCTCACACTCTCCTTCCATGCTCTCATTCATAGCCGGACCCGGGCACACAGTTCGTTTGCTGTGGCTTCAGTCATTGGCTTCTCTGCTGTTGGCTCTTCCAGCTTTTTTATCTGTGACAGCAGGATTTCTTCTCACAGCTCTCCTGGCTCTGAGGCTTCTTTATTAGGGGACAGTTGCAAATCACCAGCCATCATCTTCTTCCATAGCTCATTCTGCAAAGCATCCATCGTGGCTGCAGCCTCATTCTCCTCCAGCTGCTGAATCTTTGCATCATGCGGCCAGCGGTCACGGCTCCATGTTTCTCTGTTTTTTTGCATTCTGGATTCTTTTCTTAAGATTAAGTAAAGTGTTTCCACAGACCGCATATACGCAATGTATGTAACGAAAAGATATGTAGATTATGTAAAAAATTTACTACGCATGCGCAGTAGCAAAAAACTGCAAACTACGGATGTATATGCTATATATCCGGTAGTGTTAATCCGGGCCTAAGTCTCACCACCTGTCACACTAAACTAATAAAGGGGGGGGGTTTAGGGGCGTAATAAAATTTACATGCTCTGGGTGCCATGGATCCATGCTACACCTCTGAGTATGATCATACCCAGGGCCCTTCACAGTGGTTATTTCACCCTGTGGAATGTCTTTTCTTTCTGCCATTTTCTCTACCTCCTGTCCCGATGGCTGGGGGACTGATGTTTCATCCTTAGGTAGGTTCTCCATTCTGAAGACTTTCCTCTGGTTTTCCTCCGGTGTTGTAGATGGGGGACCTGGGCCAGGCCCAGCCAGGGACCGTTCCTGGGAGGCAGCCCCAGGAAGCTCCATCAAGTTCAGACTCAAAGTTGAAATCGCTCTGGTCTCTTGAGCTCCAAACACACACCTGCTCACCACAGCTGACTGGGAGGAGCTGGACACATGAAATAAATACTGGGGGGAGCTGGACACATGAAATAAATACTGGGGGGAGCTGGACACATGAAATAAATACTGGGGGGAGCTGGACACATGAAATAAATGCTTGGGGGTGCTGGACACATGATGGGAATACTGGGGGTCATCTGGACACATGATGGGAATACTAGGGGGAGCTGGACACATGATGTAAATACTGGGCGGAGCTGGACATATGATATGAATACTGGTGGGAGCTGGACACATGATGAGAATATTGGGGGGAACTGGACACATGATGGGAATACTGGGGGGAGCTGGACACATGATGGGAATACTGGGAAGACAGGAGACATGATGGGGATACTGGGAGGCTGGAGACATATGATGGGGATACTGGGGGGCTGGCCACTGAGGAGACATGATTGGAATACTGGGTAGCCGGAGACATATAAAGGGGGTTACTGGAGGTCTGAAGACATATGATGGGGGTACTGGGGGGCTGGAGACATATGATGGAGTTTGGCTGCGGTGCTGTGTGACAAAGGACTACCACGTGGGTCTGTGTACTGTGTAGGGCTGTGTACTGTGTAGGGGCTGTGTACTATATAGGGGCACTGCTATACTGTGGTTGTGCTCTGCCCCACCTCAGTGTGTGTATGGTTGTCTTTTTTGTGGACAGATTTGTGTGGCAATCACAAAGTGACTTCTGTCACTTATCTTAGTCATCCAGCCAACCTTTTGGCCTAAACTGGATAAAAAAAACAATATTGTGAGCTGTAAGGTGTTCAGAATAGACTGGAAATGGGTGGAAATAAATGTTATTGAGGTTAATAATATTGTAGGAACATAAACACCCCCAAAATCTACAATTTTAGCTGTTTTGTCCAATATTTGAACCAATTACTCTTTGTGGTTGGATGTATAACAGGTAATCATCTGCAAAAGCAGATTCCCTTATTTCCTATGCTGATCCCCTGATATTACTGTCAGGAGTCTAAGATCCTCAAAAGGGAGTCTATAGCCAAATGAAAAAGTAATTGGGACATGGGGCACCCTTGGCACGTTTCCCTTTGTATTACTATAGGATTACTGTGATGACCATTAATAGAAAAGGGATGTATGTGGATTAGTATAAATTTTTCCACAAACTCTCACAATTCTAGTACCTCGAAGAGATAGATCTATGTTAAATGCCCTACTGGTATTCAGACTCAAAAGTAGGAAGGAAGTTTTGTCGTGTTATTGTATTACCGCTAAATCCCAACTGAGGAGATATAAGAAGAGGGGGCAAAATGGCTTGCAGGCAAGTAGCCATAATTTTGGACAAAATTTTAATATTAGCGTTTAGTAACGATATCGGGAGGTATGAGGAGAGCAATCCCTGGTTTTGATTTTTTTTTTCCAAGCAGATGCCATTTTGCAATCATGTCTGGATCAACAACTTCTCCATTCGGGAGAATTCTACCTAGTGGAGGGCATGAACCAGTTAAGGCCTGACTAGCGGGAACCAACACCTAGATTCAGTGGGTGTACCATGATGGCTGGGAATGCATAATCCACCACCTAAATGTGGACCAAAGGTTGGACCAATTACAGATGTGATGGTCCAACCTGCGGAATCAATAGCTGTTTGCAGAAGTGTTTACACTTACCCCAGCTCTGAACTGGTGTAATATTTTATGTGTCAGCACAAGGAAGCACAAGCCTCACAACAGCAACAACTAAACTGTCCCCTTTCTATTTTAAATATAGCGGAATTTTGCCAACCACTAGTGTAGTGCACCCATCTTTCTGTGCTTGTTCCCATTCTGAGCATGCACAGTGCTTATTCCCACTGCGCTTTCACTAAAAAAGATTTTTTTTAAACAGTGGAAGTTCTGCTCTGGATCAGGTTCCACGTACTTAAGTCTAGATTCGGTCTAAAGCCCTTAAATACCCAGTCACCTAACAAAACCAACAGATCAACTTTTATAGTTAACATTCACCTTAATAGTAACCTTAAACAAAACTGAAAGACCACATAACATCTGGTAGTACACGTGTAAAATTCTGTTATAATAATAGGACATTCAAAATGGGACAGTCACTGTTACTTCAAAGACAAAAAAATAACAAAAACATTAAATCTATGTTGAAGAAGGGCAAATGTTCAAAATTTTCATAATTTCAGGTTGATGTTAGAGCAATTTGAGCCATTGCAGGCATAACTTAATAACGCCCATGAAGAAACTCCTTCCAATCCCCATTACTGGAATTTATGACACAGAAAAACGTTTTGAAGGGTGCAAATTTAAACGGAGAAATCAGAATTGGACTTAAGTGGTTTGGTTTCATAGCTCAATTGTAATTTATAGATTAAAGATAAAGCTCTGCAGCATTTAAACTGTATGGGGCTGATTCAGAGTTGCACTTACACCTCTTTTTAGCAGCAAGTGTAGACCTGAGCTATACTATGTTGAACTGAAAGGGGAGGCAAATTTAAATTGTGAAAGCAAAATGATATTTAAGTGGTGAAATTTCTTAGCTCAAGTCTGTTTCATAGATTACACATTAAGCTATGCAGTATTTGAGTTCAGTGTGCAAAAGTAATATATTTTCCCTGTATGTAAAATATTTAAGATTAATTAGCACCCCTTACTTTGTAAAATGGTATAGCCAAACTGTACACTTACACTTGATTTACTCTTACTCTTACTCTCAAACTCTGAAACCTATGTGCAAAAGCAAAGTATTAACCCTGCTTACAAATAACA
The DNA here is from genome assembly GCA_011038615.1 of Limnodynastes dumerilii. Classification (NCBI taxonomy): domain Eukaryota; kingdom Metazoa; phylum Chordata; class Amphibia; order Anura; family Limnodynastidae; genus Limnodynastes; species Limnodynastes dumerilii. The sequence continues at coordinate 417,644 of WWET01000929.1, forward strand.
TTTTAATTAAAATATGGAGACTACTGTAAGAAATTAACCCAAACTACCCAAACTCTGGTTAAACCCACCCATTTGTCCTACACACAATTATGGTGATAAATGTAAGTGTTGCTCTTAATCTTCCAGATTACATAATTAATTAAATGAATCATCAATATTATTTGCACAACATAATAAGTCATTTTGTCCAACATCCTGTGTATTATTTAGCAAAAACTAAATATTGAAAATGCTACTATGAAAGTAAGCAATGTTAAATGCATAATTCCCCTTGATTAAATATAATTGCATATGTATTTCTTTAAATAACAATTTAATATAGTTTTTACTGCAGGAATATGTGAGAGAATAATCATACTTAGCACGATATCAAAGAGCATTTAAGAAAATCTCACTTGTGAAAGCTCAAATTCTGTTGTTTTTGTCAAAACTCTTCAGATGGAAAAAACTGCTATTATACCAGACAAGAACACCTGGCATTTCAGAAGTTGTAAATATCTGGCAAAAAACTATGTGGGCAATGTTGCAGCAGATGTTTGTGATGAAACTAAGATCACCTTGTGTTGTTATAAATATGAATCTAGCAAACTGTGAAAAGTTTGTCCTTTTACATGTACCAGTGGATTCAGTACAAAGTCATTGCAAAATACAATAAACTTTAATACTTGTATATAAAGTAGCATAAATAATATAAGTCTCTAACTTTGTTTAGAAGTGAAAAGAACTGTTAGAAAAATGTAAGTCTAAGAAAAAAAAAATTTTTATTATATTGACATGACCACAGATGTTTTCCGTAGAGTATAACAGTAGAATTTTTGGCTCTTGTGAGCTAATCTTGCTACCAATATGGCTCCCTAAATGCAGATTAGTATAATGCAATTGCTCTGAAAAGGCACGTACTTTGCAAAAGATATGTTATGGTTTAGTCCACTTACCTCTAAACTGGTAGCATTTCTCAATTTTCATAATGAAAGTGTTTCTGCTGAGTAATAACTGACAATGGCCTTAATGATGGCTATATGATGATAAATACTTGTGAGTACTGTAGAGTTAGTGGATATAGTATATATATAATGAGGATAATGAACAGTAATACAATTAGTGATAGACGTTATTTTTCTGATCTACACTGATTAAATTATTACTATTGCAACTGTAAAAATGTAAGTCACAACAGTCTATAAACTCCCTATTGTTGAGGTCTCTTTCCTTGCCTTAAAATACTGTTTAACATAAAATAAGTGCACATCACTACAGTTGTGCTCCAAAAATATTGGCAGCTTTATTGAACAATATATAATATTGATATTTAATGGTGGAGAAGCAAAGCCATTTAAGTGTTAAATTGAATAACCGTAATCATAAATAACGTTGTTGATAAAATAACAGACAATGGGGCTGATTCAGAGATGCACTTACACCTTTTTTTAGGTGGAAGTGTGCAGCTTGGCTAAACCATTTTTCAAAGTAAGGGGTGTTAATTAATGTAAAACATTTTGCATGCAGGGAAAATACATTACTTTTACGCATAGAACTAAAATACTTCATAGCTTTATGTTTATTCTATAAAACAGAGTTGAGCTAAGAAACTTCACCTCCTAATTTTAATTCTGGTTTTACAATATAAATCTGCCTCCCCTTGCAATTCAACATTGTATTGCTCAGGTCTACACTTCCACCTAAAAAAAGGTGGATGTGTAACTCTGAATCAGCCCCAATATGAGGTTCACCCGCCGTGGTGAAGCCATTAATACAAGTATTAAAATTACCAACAAACTATCCACACCAATTGCGTTACCGTTCCAATATGAACAAAATATCCATATTAACAATTTAAAATAAACATTCACCAAAATCAGCAAACAATTTGATGACGCAACTGCCATCCCGCTCGCAACATTTGATATAAAACTATTGAACAAATGTAACAAAAAGGCAGGAGGGAGGGGAATTTTTTTCTGTAAGATCCTACAGTCCACCTCTTAAATAAAATATTTTAATTGATTGGACTATAAAAGTATTCCATCTAAAAGGATGGAATACTTTTATAGTCGAATCAACAGGTATTGAGGTGTATCTCTTACATTACATTTATTACAGTATATATGAAACCATGGATTAAGCCAAGAAAAAAGAAGATATATATTTATTGCTATTTCTATTAGAAAGCACACCTGCTTTGAAACTGAATTGAAAGTATCTATACTTATTTATATTTCTATTATAGGATGGAGCATGAGAAGAGTAAAATGAAAAGCCCCGAAGAAAAAGAATGATGATAATAATTATCCTATGGCACAGAAATTAGTTTGACTAAAACTCTTGCTTTATGATCCATAAAAAAATATAACTGAACTGATAAAAAAAAGTATGGTATACTGAAAGGGAAAGTGCTTTTAATAGTGGATAAAAAAAAAGTATCTTTACTCAGAACAGCATCTTCTGATATATACATTCAATTAAAGTTTGATACAGCTTATTAAGAGTAAAATCTATTTCTTTTTATGTTGCTAAGACAATGATAGAATAACTGAATAAAATAAGAAGCTTTGTAATAGTGTACTGTATGCATACACTGAGGTAGAATGAGTATTGCCAAACAAATGCAGTCTGATTCTACTTTGTAAATCTGTATCTCATTATTAAAGGATATTCAGCACTTGTATTAACAGCATTGCATAGCAGTGCTAGCCTTAATAATCCCTCCTGATTCCACCCATTGTTTCCAAAGTTCAATTCATTGGTCTATTGTTTTCTGACTTCTATATACTCAAGAAAGCCTTTTTTTCTATTGCAAGGACCTAGGAGAAATTTTGAAAATATTATCTTAAATTTTAGTGAGCATATTCATCAATTATAAATGAAGAGATTTTAATGTCAGGTTAAAGTAGAGCTGTATCTTATTTTAAGTACAAAACAAATACAGAGTAACAAGGAGACAGAAGAAAAGGCCAGTGGTCTGTTGCTTAGCAGCTGAGCACTAGCATTTGTGATGACATAGGTTGAATGGAGTAGCACAATGAATAACAATTTGAATTCTAAATCATGCCAAAAAAGGTTTTATAAATAGGTGCATTGAAAGTAGTCACTGCTAAAATATATATCATTTAAATGTAAAAAAAAATTCAAAAGCCAGAAACTGAAAAAAGAAAAGTTTTAATGTAAATAAGGCTTTGATGTTAGCAAAAAAATAAATGGCATGATTAATTTTGTTGATATTTTAACACATAGCACTTTTACAATAACTGCACTTACCTATAATGTGTTTGAAAAATATTGTATACTCAGGGTCTCTTGTAGCAATGTATGAGTTTCTGTTAAAATTATGTGTATGCAATGCTGCAGCAAATAGCCTATGATTAAAAATAATTTTTTAAGATCACTTAGTACCTGTTTTGTGGTGTATGTAGCTCTGTAATGGGTGGTATCCTAGCACCCTGCAGCACAAACACCGACACACCCCAACCCAAAGGTCTCTATCCAATCCTAAAGAACTGTGATAAAGTAAACCATATTGTATATATATAAATACTGTTAGTCCATGTCAACATGCTGGTGACCTGCAGGAGAGAATGAGGAGAAAGTTAGTACATAGGCAAGGGGATAATCATCACAGGCTACAGTTTCAGACAGCCCCTTTTCCCCAAGATTGGCAAGCAGAGCCTTCCGATTTGTCCACACTTGCTGAAGGGGTGGGAGGGTATACTACTTGCTAAGTCAGGGAATGTTACTTGCCAACCGTCTTCTCACTGCTCCTTGCATGACAAGGTGTCTGGATATCCAAAGCAAGCCGAGGAATGCTCTTTGCTTAGGTGACAAGTAAAAGTTATAAAAAGTTATAAAAAGGCTGCTCCTTTTCCATCTCCAACACCTTTTTAGCTCCTCCCGACGAGAGGGCTTCTTTTTTTCTGTGTCTTGCCATTATTTAATAGGTCTTGACTGTGTTTTTAACATGATTAAATTTAGCTATTACAGCTATCTGTTTTCCACCATTTTCTTTCTTGCTCCTATGGGGTAATTCATATTATCGTATACTTCCGCTATCTATAGAGTAAAAATACTATATACCATTTTATAGTTCCTTTGTTTATGGAAGTATCATAACTCATTAGTGTGAAGGGCAAAATCCTAAAGGTTAGGTATTATCAGGTGTTGCCAAAAAGTACATGATTTTTACACCCAATTTGGTTGGTGCTAAGTCACTCAAATACAAACTAATTTTAACAATGGGTTTTACATTGAAAAGAGCATTTATACAGGATCTGCACTCAAAATAGCCAAAAAATATTACATTATAGTACATGATCTGAAAATTGGGCAAGAAAATAAAACATTTTAAACATTATCATTAAATCTACTGTAATTTGCACCAAAACTGAAAAAGAATAAATCACCTCTAGAAAAATATGAGAATTAAAAATATACACCTGCAAACAGGGTGCTCTCTAGAAGTAAATTGATAAATAATGAATATTGCTAAATAGCACCTACAGTATATCAAATTAACCACTGTAGTCTATCACTTATAATGTATATTTAGTATAATAAACATTAATTATCACTTATTATTTGTTTATTATACTAAACACGTGTTATGAAAATATATCTCTATGCAAGAAATGTAAAACAATTAAGCTACAACTACACTGTACAGAATGTACTGAAGGCTTATAATGAAGTCTTGAGCACTAACCTTATTTTGGAATCTATAAAGATTAAGATCCATAGAGACGTCTACAATTGAAACTCTTCAGGTTAAGTACAGTACTCCCTGAGAAATGTCTGAACTAAATTGAACCATGTAAGTGAAATATAGTAATTGTAGTCCGTAATAGAAAATCTCCTCATAAGACACCTATTTTAAAGCTCATTAGTTTTTGTAGCTGATCAGACGGCATGCAGTAATTTGCTGAATACGCTTATGAATTCTTCATTTCCCAAAGAGGCTCAACTACAATCATAAGAGACAGTCCAAAAGACTCAGTGTCATAGATAACACAGTTCTCTATAAAACCTTTGTTGGCATTACATTTCCCCAATTCAAACATAGATAATTCATTTTCCCTTGCCTGCATTAAAAATATTCAGAGTACTAATATATTTTTCTTTTAATTTAGTACATGAAATATTGACATTAAAAGAAAATTTAACCAGATTCAGAGTTTTAAGATGAGGAAACCAGGGGGAAATGTCAACTTGGGAAAACCATGAGGAATTTCAGGGGGAGGCAAATTAGTTTTATTTTTTGCATGCAGGGAAAATACTCTATGTTTGATTATTGTACACAGATACTGACCAGATTTCAGATTTTATTTTAAGTGTTACTTAGACTGGGGGTGTGTCCTTGCTGAGAACAGCCCTATTTCAGAACAAAAAAAACAACAAAGCAATAGTCTCAATGGGCCTGATCCAGACCTACGCTGATGCGCTGTGCTTACTAAAGCACAGCGTATCGGCGTTCACTTTCCCTGACACTCCCCCTGTGCGGGCGTATGCCCCTCCCCT
>WWET01000929.1:438215-456204 GCA_011038615.1 Limnodynastes dumerilii
CATTCATGCTATATACTTTCCTCTGCCAGAGTATATGACTTCATGCAAGAAAAACCCCAGACCAGACAAAAAAACAGACAACAGAACTAGACCAATGTAATAAAAGAAGATGCCATTGAGAGTCAAAGGGCCAATTGTTGTAGGTGACTAAAGAGGTACCAATTTATCGTTCACATGTAAATGCTTGTATTTTGCCACTGCAGTTATAAACAAAGAGTTTCAGGTACTAATGACATATTGCAGGATTATTGGAATTAGTATTACAGGCGAGATATGAAAAGGTATGACAACAGTCTGCATATATTTACATCAAGGAAAGAGATATTGAATCCACATAGTCTTAATGCCCACCAGTCTCAGAATTTAATTCATTAATTTTTTGGATATTACTGTCTATGTGGAGAGGGACCATATACACACTAAAACCCACTGGAAAGAGGTGGATTGTAACAACTTTTTGAACTATAAAAGTAGCCATGTGAGAACTTGGAAAAACAACATACCTAAAGGGCAGATGCTGAGAATGAGGAGAAATTGCTCACTGGATGCTCAATACGAGATCCAGTCAGAGATCCTCCTTGCGGCTTTTAGAACACAGGGATATCCTGGTGATCTGTTGTCCAAAGCTAAACATAAAGTAGATGTTTTAGATTCCCTCTTGAAGTACAAAAATAAGAAAAAAGAGGAACCACTCCACACTGATGAAAGAGGTAACCAGAAATTATATTTTGTATCTAAATATAACAGTCATGCGAATAAAATAAGAAGAATTATTCAAAGAAATACGGCTATTTTAAAAACAGAAGACCTACTGAATCAGGATAGTGTCAGTAATTTTAAAGTAGTTTAGGAACCTAAGGGATATGTTGGTTCCAAGTTTCCTAAAAAAAGTTAATATGGGAAAAACTGAACCAGCCCTAAAATGGCTCCCATATCCCCCAACAGGGACCTATAGGTGTGGCAGAACCCGCTATCTTACGGGTCCACATATTATACATCGTTCCACTGAATTTACCTCCTCTACCACTAAAGAAGCCTTCAAGATGAAGGGCTTCTATAATTGTAATTCATCTTATGTGGTATACCTCTTGGAATGTCCTTGTGGCTCTCAGTATGTGGGACGTACCATGAGAAATGTTAATACATGATTTTTGGAACACAGGAGAACCATCTTGAAAAATGTTAAAAAACATAGTCTATCTGCACATATGCTGAAGTGCCAAGGAGGCTGGGTACAAGACCTTAAACTTAAGGTCATTGAAAGGATAGAAACAACAGAGAGAAGAGGCGACCGCTATACCAAACTGTGTAGACGGGAAGCCTACTGGATTTTCAACTTGAAAACCCTATACCCTAATGGCCTCAATGACACGATTAAATTAAATAACATCTAATAAGACTTGTGTGTATTTTAAGAAATAACCTCGTGGACCCCACATTTTAAGATCGCCCCTATTACATAGACGATAGGCACCCCGTGGTGGATACAATATTTCAGACCTTACATCAAAATACACATAGGTTATGTGTGTATTTTATGTACATATCTAGACAATGGTAGTCATTTGCTATCACCTTGTTTGCCGGTTTACACCCAATCCACATTATAGGGTTAGGTATTCCTTTTGTGCTTTGTCTGTGTAATCTGTTATATCTAATTTCTGTTTGTTCATTTATTATTTAATATTTATGAATCCATCTCTAATACTCATTTCTAAATTATTTAAAATAATTACATTAATAATAATAATCCTTTCCACTTTATACATAATATTTATCTGTCTGGGTCTATCTTGAATCTTATATCCCCATATTTCCCTCACAGTATCTAGTAAGTGATTTGGATTATCACTGAAGACAGTTAGCTAGGTATGGATACTAAGCAAGTTTGGCTATAGCTCTACTTTGGGTGAGAGACCTTACTGGTGGCTATGTATTAAATTTGATATATATTTATTTGGTTTTAGAGTGTGATTTTTGTTTGTCTATTTATAAATGTTGTCCCTATCATTTGTTCTGTTGTTTATGATGTTTTTTTTATTGTCCCTACTTGTTATCATAGGTCTCTATACATGCACCTAACTTACATTGTCAAAGGACATTTCTCTAAAAGACTGCATACTCATTACCTTACCACCTACTGATTAGGAATGAGATCCATATGTGTAACCACTTGCATTAGGAAAACCACCTGTTACAAATCATTTAAAAGAAGCGCTACAAGGACTGTCAGCCATCTCCCTCTGAGGAAATCGCTAGTAAGTGAAGAAACGCGTCAGCGTGTGTGTAGGATCTAACAGTGTCTTCACCCTTCGTACCGGGGCGCTGCAACATACCCGTGCTTCGGGCACCATGGCAGCTAGCTACACCTCTGTGTGGTATACATCTTGGAATGTCCTTGTGGCTCTCAGTATGTGGGACGTACCACGAGAAATGTTAATGCACGATTTTTGGAACACAGGAGGAATATCTTGAAAAATTAAAAAAAAAAAACATAGTCTATCTGCACATATGCTGAAGTGCCAAGGAGGCTGGGTACAAGACCTTAAACTTAAGGTCTTTAAAAGGATAGAAACAACAGAGAGAAGAGGTGACCGATATACCAAACTGTGTAGACAGGAAGCCTACTGGATATTCAACTTGAAAACCCTATACCCTAATGGCCTCAATGACACGATTGAATTAAATAACATCTAATAAGACTTGTGTGTATTATAAGAAATAACCTCGTGGACCCATCATTTTAAGATCACCCCTATTACATAGACGATAGGCACCCCATGGTGGATACAATATTATAGACCTTACATCAAAATACACATAAGTTATGTGTGTATTTTATGTACATATCTAGACAATGGTAGTCATTTGATATCACTTTGTTTGCCAGTTTACACCCAATCCACAATATAGGGTTAGGTATTCCTTTTGTGCTTTATTATTTAATATTTATGAATCCATCTCTAATACTCATTTCTAAATTATTAACAATAATTACATTAATAATAATAATAATAATCCTTTCCACTTTATACATAATATTTATCTGTCTGGGTCTATCTTAAATCTTATATCCCCATATTTCCCTCACAGTATCTAGTAAGTGATTCGGGTTATCACTAAAGACAGTAAGCTAGGTATGGATGCTTAGCAGGTTTAGCTATAGCTCTACTTTGGGTGAGAGACCTTACTGGTGGCTATGTATTGAATTTGATATATCTTTATTTATTTGGTTTTAGAGTGTGATTTTTGTTTGTCTATTTATAAATGTTGTTCCTATCATTTGTTCTGTTGTTTATGATGTTTTTTATTGTTCCTACTTGTTATTTTATTGGTGTACATAGGTCTCTATACATGCACCTAACTTATGTTGTCAAAGGACAATTCTCTAAAAGACTGCATTACCTTACCACCTGCTGATTAGGAATGAGATCCATATGTGTAACCACTTGCATTAGGAAAACCACCTGTTACAAATCATTTAAAAGAAGCGCTACAAGGACTGTCAGCCATCTCCCTCTGAGGAAATCGCTAGTAAGTGAAGAAACGCGTCAGCGTGTGTGTAGGATCTAACAGTGTCTTCACCCTTCGGGACCTTCTCTCAATTCCAGTGAACATATTGTGCCCATATTGAACTGCAATAGATTCCAACAGACTTCAGGAAGCGGTACCGCTGATCCTCTGAGGGCGGCAAGACTCCTGCCTGCATTGTATGCACAACTGATCTGCAAATTGTAAGTAGCCAGCGATCCCTAGGAGTACCTTGCCAAGAGGAAGTGGGAACGTATAACACTCCTGTCTGCTTTACATGCTACTCCTATTACATACCTGCTGTTACCTAAGAACTACCCCCCCTAAAAGGAGGTTCAAAAAGGACTACAGCCCACATTCTATCTGGACAGATTATAAGGTTGAGCTCATTATATTGGATTTTTTATTGGTCACAGAGGCTGTCAGCTAATGCTGATGATTGTTGTTCTACAACATTGAGACATACCAATCTCATGAGGACACCATTGCTTATTTCCTGCACCGTCTTGTTATTATTGTAATATCTTTTAACACTAAGTTTCATTCTAGAGGAGTGTGTGCCCGGACCGGCCGGCCGAGCAGCACCACTCCATACTTTTTGAGACAATTTTAATTTTCAATGAATAAATACATTAATTCCTTTATACTATTGCATTTGTTTACAGAGTGGTCTGTGGGTCAGGATCTGTGGCGCTTCACATAAGTGTATTGTTTCCAGTTACTAAGAAGACTGTTTGATATTGCATGGAATTAAAGTCAGATTGTAGCAAATATACAATAGTTAAGAAGTACCAGGAAGAACAGGTGCTGGCTGGTACTTATTAACCAAAAAGGCAAACCCATGTACAAGTTTCTATTGATAGACTGTCCATCCATATTTCTTCTCAACACTGATGATACAATAGTAAATAGTGATCACTTAGCAATGGTAAAAGTTGGAGCTAATTAAATTATCATAGGCATTGTAATACCAAAATTTAGAGTTTTGTGATATTAAGAGCACTAGCCTAGTTATAAAAAAAAATGTTAATCCCTTGGTAAACCCCTTACCTTCTCCAAAATGTTTTCATCCAGTGGCACTTTCTAATAGTAATGAATTATGGAAAAAATAAAACCAGAAATTTTATAACCTGTATACTGAAAGACACTGTTTATAATTTCATTTGGATACAAAATCACTTCAGCTATTCAGCGTTGCATGGAAAGCTATATTGTGATTATAGTTATCATAGAAACTGCGCACACCTACAATAGCTCTATGGTTTTAGCTGTACAGTAACAAGTTTCCCATGAGAAATGTACAGATGTGCAGCAAATATTTTATAAGGAGTATGACAGCCTATATTTTCCTATTAAACCAGGGTGATGTCCAATAACAACCAAGTCAGCTGCACCCACCATCAACGGATGTGGGGCTCCGGTCCGAACAACCAATTTTCTAATTGGATTTCGATTGCTATGCCTCGATGAGCCATAGCAATCGATCCTCGGAGCCCCGAAAGCTCCATGGTCCGAAAGTGTCAGTAAAAATAGTCTCCCACTCCTAACCCTAACCCTCCACTACCCTAACCGTAACCCTCCTTTCCTAGCAGCTTGACTCTAACCCTCCCTTGCTTGCAGCCTGACCCTAACCCACCATCTCCTGCAGCCTGACCCTAAACCTCTCTCCCCTGCAGCCTGACCCTAACCCTCACTTCCCTGCAGCCTGACCCTGACCTTCTCTACCCCACACAGAGGGCCTCATTCATTAAAGTCGATATGGGCTAAATCGCGTGATTTGGAGCTTAAAAATCGCCAGACTGGATTCATTTAGCTCCAAATCACACGATTTTAGTGTGATTTAAAATCGCGTGTGTAAAAAGTCCCGATTTTTTTAAAATAATAAAGATACAAGTTTTGTAATTCATTAAAGTCGGTGAAATCACCTTTCAATCACAAAAAATAAAATCGCAGCCAGAGAGCTGCGATTCTATTTTTTTGGACGATCGGGACCTACATAAACACATGTCCGTATAACAGACATGTGTTTTTGTCTGTGTAAAAACTCAGCGCTGCACGGCTGCAAGCCTTAGCCATGCTGTACTGATGGAACTACAAGGATCAGCAAAGCTGATCATTGTAATTCTATCAGCACAACATGGTTAAACTTGTAACCATGCAGCGCTGCGTGTACTGTGTAAAAAAAAAAATAGAAAAAAACACAACACATACATTAACCCCTACATTGCTAAAATAAAATATGCATGTAAAAAAAATATTTTCCTAACTAACAATGTTCCCTACATGATTGCACTTACCTTCGGTGGTCATCTCTCCTAATTAAAGTGTGTGCAATGTATCGTGTGTAAAAATTATTAAAAAATATTTCTACACTCACTATTTGATGTCCGGATCTTGGGAAGCCTTCAATTCTTCTTATTCTGATGTCTTCTGGTCTTTTCTTCTTCCTTGGATCGAAGCAGAAGATCTTCTGAACTCCATCGGGGCTTCTTCTTATGACGATCAGGTCACTAGAGGGCACTGTTTTTATACTAAAGGTGACGTCAGAAACAGTAGAGGTCCAATGTAACTGACGTCACCTGTAGTATAAAAACATTACAGCATGGCTAAGGCTTGCAGCCATGCAGCACTTAGGCTTTTTTCAATAACATGCGATTTGCCACGATTTGTTAAAGGGCTAATCGCGGTGCTTTTCTAATGAAAATCACAGCAATTTAGCCCTTAAAACATCGCAGACCATCGCCTGAGATTGAAAAAAATCGCATTAATGAATTTGAAATTTTTTTTACAAAAATCACGGCAACATCTCCGCGATGGCCCGCGATGCAAAATTGCGGGTCAAATTCGATTTTAATGAATGAGGCCCAGAGAATTTACTCACCTGTTCCAGGTCCGGCGAATGGATAAGTATTCGAAAAAGGGACATCTGAAAAGGAACTTTCGGATCTCCCTTTATCGGAAATTACATTTTCTTAGCGGAGAGTGTCTGACTTAGACATGACCTTCATTACGGTGGAAGTCCCTGGCACGATGGCTGTCTTTAAGAAGTAGAAACAGCGGAAAGTTCTTTTTCAGCTGTCTCTATTTTCAATAGACAGCCATTTTAATTTTTTTTTCCAGAATGGGTGACTATGCGATCGGCATACTCACCCATTCATTTTTGCCGGTGACTAAACGCTCTGGGAACTTTTAGGGTTAGGAGGAGGGTTAAGGTTAGGCACTGGGGAATGGAGGGTTAGGGTTAGGATCAGGCTGCGGAGAAGGGAGGGTTAGCGTCAGGCTGCGGGGAAGGGAGGGTTAGGATTAGAGTAACTAGGATTTGATACTTAACATGGTGCTCCGGCGATCTATTGCTTTGCCTCTTCAAGGCACAAGCAATCAATTTCCCAGCAAGTTTGGAACTATCAAAACTATCGAAAAATGCCCGTTCTTGATGGTGACCCACGCCCCCTTCATCAGGTGCAAATTTTAGTTACTTAAAATAACCTTTATTATGTTTGTGATCTGACCAGGATCAACTGCACTTGCCTTTGCACTCTTACTGTACATTGAATACTTCTCTTTACCCATTCCCTCCCTCAACATGCCCTCAGAGGGCAAAGCCCGGGCGCCAGGGTTGTGATATGATATGAATGGGACGTTGCAGCATGCTCTTCAGTTCTAAGCATGCGCACTAGCAAATCATGCAGAGAAATATCACGCCAGCTGTCATACACTCAGACCTGGATTAGGGCCACTATGTGCAAACCACTGGAAAATGTGCAAGAAAAAAAAAAAGGTCAGATTTTTCAAATTAATCTTGATTAAATATTCCCCATGTATTATAAATATTTGTAGCTTTTTTTTAGGTATTTGTTTTTCCATGTAGACAGGATTCAACATATCCTTCTATCACTGGACTAGATCCAGACCCCCACACTTTCCGTATGCGTAGGTGGTCTTAAACTCCATGCAGAAAAGGGGAGTGAACTATCCATCATTTCCCTCTCTCGTGCAGAGATTTAGTGACTTACGCTGCCATTAGTCTTAAGTCACACGAGTGGATCAGCGGTCTGTTTGAGCACTCATTCGATCGTAAGTTTATTTTACCACCCACACAGTAAAATTGACATACCCCCCCCCGCCAACCTTGGAAGGCAAAGGGGAACACCAGCCCCTTTGTTCTTAATTTCTAATGTACAGAACTGTGTTTCATACGGTAGGTGCTACATGTAAAAATCGCATGTAACATTTTGACAATATACAGTAGCATGAGGATAAAAAATCTGATTATATAAAAACCTGTTAATAAATAAAATAAATATATATCCACAACAACATTAGGATAATGCAATTAGTTGAAATAGCATTCAGCTTTTGCACTTAAATACATATATACATATATACACATTGTATAGCTTATAACTAAGGGTCGTATTCACAGATTTGTTTTTGCGCAGAGTTCCGTGCATATTTTTAGGATCGGAGTAACTGCGCATGCGTAGTAATTTTTTATTTACGCTATTTACGTTGAATTTACGCACGGAAGTCCATTAGGTACGTTCTAGTGAATCGCACTTGGGGATATACGTGCAGAGGGGCGTGGTTGAAATCCATTCAGACAAATTTATGTGAATGTGGGTGAGGGGAGACATTTAAATGACCATTTGAGGGCGCAGTTAGTTACATATGTACGTATATGCACGTAAGTACACACGTAGAGATAAGGGTGCCCTATGGAGGCGTAAGTCACCGATAACCCATCTGTAGGAGTGGAGTGTCAGGGGTATTGCCTTGCCACGTTCGTGCGTATAATTGTGTACCTTTAAGTAACAGATCTGTGAATACGGCCCTAAATATATTGGTAAGATTTGTTTTCTTCATTTTTCCTGTTCATAGCTAATGCTTGTGAAGTAATCTGCATTTTTCTAAATGTTTTTAAAACACACTCAATTGCTAGACAGGAAAAGTTGGGAAAAATATCCAGTCATTAATTGGTTAAATAACTTTTGTGAATTGCAAAGCATTTGTCTAAAGTAAGAAACAGAATCATATTGTGAGAGTTATAATGCAGGTCATATTAAATAGTAAGTCCACACATTGGCACACAGTAGCAACTATTCACTGTATTTTATATACTAATGTATGAAGTTGTTTAAGGATACTGTGATCGGTGCAGTTTGCTTTCATTATAACAGGAAAAGGTTAATTTTTCTACTTTATACATTTCCTTTGCAATTTAATTTATAAGAGCAGCCTCAGAATATCTCCAAGCAACTGCAAAGTAGCAAGTAATGAGGATCAGACTAAGAACAAGTTGTTGCTAAGAAACAGTAGTACATAAATGCATTGAGACAAAAATGAAATGCTGCATGGCACATTTTACATAAAAAAATAAATAAAAGCAAAACATATTATGGAATTAACTCATTACGTGTCATATTTATTTTTAATGAGGTAAATAACCAAAAACATAAGAATTTGATGTACAAAAATATCTTTATACTTGTAGCTTAGAACTTATTTGTAATTCAGTAAGACAATCTATTACATAGTTTATTTGGTCTTTACTTTAATGATTTATGTCACATCATGTCATATAACTTAATGTGAACTATGATAAATATAAATAAAAGACACTACTTTTTTATGGAGGGAGTACTTTTGAGTAATCTGATTCTGACACTTATAACATTATGCACACCCAAGTTGACACAACTACAAAAACTATGCTTTGCATACCATAGCAACATAAATATTTCAAGAAAAACAAGAGATGTCAATATGGGAAAGGGTTTGAGGGTGTGATTTATAACTGTCGGAAACCCCGTCCTTGTCTAATCAAAGCTGCCATTCATAGTGTTACTAAGGATGGGATGGGGTATTGATAGAATCAAGCTCTGTTCATCCTTAGTACTGCTCGGGGCTCGAGGCAGTGATTTGCATTGAATCACTGCCTCAAGTCTAGATCTGAGATACTTGCTGGCTCTCCCAGGACTCCAGGAACAATGCCCAAATTATGGGATTTGACAAAATTCAGACGCCCCCCCTTCCCAAAAAAAAAAGTATGTGTCCAGTCAAACACTTGTGACAATTGTGTTTTGACCATTGTTTTTGTTCAGCCCTTATATGTATCAGCCTTCAAATGTGTCCCATTTATAAGTGTAAGCCTTCTTTTGTGTCCCCTTTCTATGTGTTAGCCTCCTTTTGTGTTCCCTTTATAGGTATCAGCCTCCTTTTGCACACCCTTTATATGTATCAGCCTCCTTTTGTGCCCCCTTTTTATGTCAGACTCTTTTGTGCCCCCTTTATATGTATTAGCCTCCTTTGTGCCCCTTTATATGTGACAGCCTCCATTTGTGCACATTTTAAATGTTAGCCTCCTTTTGTGCCCCCTTTAAATGTGTCAGCCTCCTTTTGTGCCCCTTATATTATTTACTAAAAACTTTTAAAATTATAATCCTAAAGTCACTTACCTTTCTTTACCTTCTCCCTCTTGCTCCTTCCTCTGTGGTGCAGATGAACAATACTGAGTATACAGGGCTCCTATGGGAATGATGCCAGCCGCATCTGCTATCGGATGCAGCCAGCGTCTTTGTGAGCCGTGGGCCTGTGAAAGGGCTGCCTTACTGGGTGCCTCCCTTTAAGTAATACAGGGGTGCACCCCGTGTGATAGCACGGCTCGATCACCCCTAGAAACGGCGCTGAGATTGGTTGTAGAACACAAAACTGAATATCACTTTACACGTCACAGTTACAGACTTTCCATTCAGAGGAAAGTTTTTAATAATTAACCCATTTGTTGTTACTAATTGGTAAGACTGATGAGCATTGATGAGCAACCCATAAAGATGTCCACAGTCTTTTCGTCATCAAGCTCAAAAAAACAGCTTATTAATAATTTCAGAGATCCCACATTATTCATCCCAAAACGCACATACATGCATCCATTTACTCCAAGATTTAAGCTTCTATGACCTTCTGTTTATTACAGTACATGCACTAAGATTGCCCCAAGCCCTTTAATATCATATGTTCCCCCACATGCTTCACAGACATCCCCAAATCCCTCTCCTCACCTCATGTACCTCTCATTCTAATTAAACTTTTTCACATCATTGTCATGGTCATCAAGATGTGCATCCAAACTACCGGACATGTCTATCAGATCTCTATAACGTCTCACCTCTGCTACATATTCCTCTCACATCATCCTTGGTTTCATTTAGATCTACTGCTAGAGACTGTGGAGAAAGGAGGGAGAGCATACAGCAATGCATTCACCATATGATTCAGCCATGAGACTTAAGGTCTAACATCAGTGACGCTGCTTCCATCCTCTATTCTCAAATATGAAACTGTCCCAAGATGTAGTTGCTGCTGCGAAATGCCGTTTTCAACAATGATATAGCTGAAAGCTTATTTTCTGCTGTACCATTACTGAAAGCTTTTAAATAGTAAAAATATAGAGAAAATATACCATGTAAATTGGTCTTATTTCAACAAGGTCCCCGCTCTTGTTAAGGTTAGGCTGCCGACAGAAAGGGTTAGGTTCCAGAGAGGGGAAGGTTAAGTTTAGGCTACGGACAGGGAAGGTTGGGATTAGGCTGCGGAGAGGGGAAGGTTATAGATAGGGCGCAGGACAAGGATGTTTAGGGTTACGGTTATTAGTAGGTTTGGGTTAGGCTGTGGGACGACAATGAATAGGGTTAGGGGAGGGTCAGGATTAGGCAGAATTGAATCACACCCAACTGTCCCTTATCAAAAGTTAGCAACCTCACTGTCTGCTTTTCACCCCTTCGGGCCCATATGTTCTTATGATGCTATGCAAGAAGCATTTGTTGTTGGCACGTGTTTTTGCTGGTTGAATGCCAGCAATAAACATTTTTTTTTAAATCACTAATTTCAGTGTAACTGTAACAGAAAAATGTTCAGCAATTAAAGAAAGAATTGAAAAAAAAACTCTAAAAACAATAACACAACTATATTTGTTCAGAACATAATAAGTTATAAAATATATAAATAATAAGTCAGTGAGTTGAAAGCATCATTTTACCCATGGGTCGCTTCTAAGCAAATTGCATACGTCATGTAAAGAAACTTTTTTTTTTCTAAGTCAGTTGAGTTAGTCTCACCAACCATATTTTGAATTGTAAACATTGTTTGACTGGGTCAGTTTAGGTCATACATTTCATGGAAGACAAAATAAATGGAGATCAGACAGGTCAAATTAATTTCAAATCAATTTCAATTCCCTTGGAATTGCACGTGTTGGCTTAAAAAATCCCAACAGCAGCTATTTTATACTTCATTCCATATTTCTATGGTCAAAAAACATTCCATCTAAATGTAAATGACATTGTTTTAACACTATATTGTTAATAATATGAAATTTTTGAGATGATGAATTGACATTTATAGCACTTCATAGCTTGATGCTACTTGGAGTCAATATAATTTTAAGCCACATTTATTAGAAAAAGGAAACATTACCTAAGGTTTTTAAATGCCAAGGGATTGTTATAGAACCACTGTTTGTCTTTGCTTAAAAAAAAGTTCAAATACATTTTTCAACTTAAGTACCGAATGAAGAGGAAATATAATGAAAACATGTATTAAAAGTTGCACAGTGATATGTTTTGGCACGTATAGGAGTCAGAACAGGGGGTGGGCGAGGGGGAAGCTGGCAGAAGAGTACACAGAGATAGTGCCTTACTGGCTTAGTGTGTTACTAACAACCAGCCAGGCACTGTCAGCATCGGAACTCCTCCTTCACAGCTTTTTCCCATCTGAGTGATGCTGGCATGACCCCAAGGTCATGTCAGTGTCATTCAGTGAACAGAGAGTGCACCACAGAGGAGAGAAGGAGAAAAAGAGATTCAACAGAGTCAAGGTAAGATTGCAAATAGGGAGGGGTGTACCAAGGGGGAATATGATAGAAGATTTCTAATATATCAAAAGTTGCCACCACAAAGAAAAGAGTGGTATTTTTCAAAGTAAGAAGTATATTAGAACAAGGCTATGTATATAAAGGGGAGGGTGGCGTTTTATTTGTTTTTTTTACTAAAAGGTTAGTCGAAGTGGAATAACCTCCTATCTGATCTGAGTTGGTAGAGGTTAACACAGGTTAACACAGTACAACAGTTTAAGCATGCTGGGCTAAATATAAGGACAACCTAAATCTCAAACTAATTTGATGTTAAAATAGGGTCAAGGATCAGTATAGTTTTAAATAAACAACTGGCCAGATAGGATGGTCCATGTGGCTCTTATCTGCGTTCACTTCTTATGTTTCTATGTAATTGTATTACTGGCAAGTTCAAGCATATTCATTAGTGTTGCAGGTTTCCTAGTGACCATCTCATTACAGTTCTAGCCAGAGTTGTTTCTTTTCTTTTTTTTTTTTAAAAGCCTTGAAAGTAGAGCTGAGTAGTTCAGATTCCATGAAATCTGACACATGCCTCCCACCAAATTTAGATCTGTAATCAAGGCAAAACACAATTTTCACAAAAAATTTGGATCTTTCGAGCCTTGTATTTCCTGCTTCCTACCTCTGACAGGAAGTATCACATGACTGTGATCAGCCTATCACGGAGGGCTGAACATAGAGGCAGGCGTGTGGAGACTTTTTTTTGTAAACAACTACAACTTCATTGATCAGAGTTGAAAAACTGAACAGAATGCCTGAGATGAGTGATATCAGGGGTGCAACTAGAATGGGTGCTAGGAGTGCAGTTGTTATGGGGCAAGCATCCCCCCTGCACTCATCTTTTATCCAATCCACCCTATTAGCAGCTCCTTTGCAGCCCCGCTGAAGAAACAGTCCTCACAAGCCATTGCTGGAGATACACACAAGGTAATAAAATCACAGCTAGACTGTCAGTGACCAAGTGGAGGGATTCTGGTAGCCCAGAAACACCCCCAAAATGATTATTTAATAAAAAAAGAAATAAAAAAAAAACATTAACTTGAAAAGGGGATGTGGCTTCATGGGTGCCATGAAAAGGGTCATGGCTTCGTTGGCTTGTTGGCTAGAAAGACATAGAAGAGAAATCCCACCAAGAGAGCAAGTTTCACCAAATGTTTTACATGAGTTTCACCAAATGTTTTACATGAAGTTACAATGTGAGGGGTCCATGTATCCATCAATGTCACATAGCCAGGGGTGATCAGCCAATAGGGTGACAAGGCTGCAGGGGTGATCAGCCAATAGGGTGACAAGGCTGCAGCCACTATTCTAACACTCATACAAGTGCTAAGAGCCATTAACCCTTAGGGCCAGATTTACTAAGCTGCAGGTTTGGAAAAGTGGAGATGTTGCCTATAGCAACCAAGCAGATTCTAGCTCTCAATATCTTTTTACATACTAGAGAATGTCAGTTAATGGCAAGTGTGC
This sequence comes from Limnodynastes dumerilii, assembly GCA_011038615.1. Lineage (NCBI taxonomy): Eukaryota > Metazoa > Chordata > Amphibia > Anura > Limnodynastidae > Limnodynastes > Limnodynastes dumerilii. The sequence goes on from WWET01000929.1 coordinate 452,122, forward strand.
TGGGCCACTTTCTCTTGTTTCTGTGAATATTACCCCATGCCTTTCAAGCACTTGTCCTATATTAACCTCTAAATTGATTTGAGCAACCACTATTTTGCACATTTTTGTATAAGAGTGGTAACATTATACATTTTTTTCTACTTCATAACATGAGTAGACTCCCAAAGACCATAGACTATAAAAATTTGGAGTCTGTATGTGCTAACTTCGGGCCTGATTCAGAGATCCGATATTAACAATAGTTAGGTGCGTATATTTAGGGTCGGATCGATTTAGCATCAACTGCGCATGCACAGTAATAGTGTACCATGTACGTTGAAGTTAGGGTCTGAAATGCCTTAAGGTCGGACTTGTGAATCAGTCGGGAACAATTGCGATCCTAAGTCCAGCAGTAGAAATGGGCGGGGGGAGGCATTGAGATGAGGGAAAGTGGGCGCGATTACAGACATAGGACCCTAAATATACGCAACTATTGCACATAAGGTCGGAAGTGAGTGCGGCCAGATAGGGCAAGTCAATGTAGGTGGAAGTTTAGGTCCGGCCGGAGATTGCAAGGGGAGTGACTGTTTATTCAGGGGGATGTAACCTGCTCCGTCCTGCCAGATGCGTATATTTGCCATACCATCGGCGGCGGATCTCTGAATCAGGCCTTTCATCTCTTGTCTATTTTAGCTATAATTTTTCTTTAAGGATTGACTGGGTAAATTATTGTTTATCTCTTGCTGTAGATAATTACATCCTGAATTTGTTTTTAAAAATTACAGATACAAATTTTCATTTAAGCAGAGATTAAAATTATATTGCACAATGCATGTTCTTTCAGTACTCAATTAAAATGTTCTTTTAATAGTAATAATGGTTTTATTTTCAAAGTATGAAACTGACACAAATTATATTTTGCATGTTGATTATAATCACATTTTAATTTCCATTCCTCCTTGTCACATTGTTGACATGTTTGTCTTTAATTAAATCTTGAAAAAGAGATGTTCTGACAATGATTGCTGTTTAAGTTGACAGCATAATAGTTAATGTAAGATCTTACACAAACTACAACATTTAACTTTCTCATTATAATAGTGAAATACTCCTTTTGACTTTACACAGAAACTTTCGGAAGAGAAATTCCAGTAAAGTCTACTGGAAAAGAGAAACAATTTATTACCACATTTCCAGCCTGAATGTCATTTTTTAACCATTCTTTCCAACGTTGAAGTGCAGCTAGGGCATGTTACTGCTCAATGTGGTGATCCACATCATTGTTTAGCAGGATTCCCATTTAATTGCATCAACAAGCCCTATTCACTTCACAATGCAGCGGACCCTGCTATTTTCATGACTTGATGTCTGACTTGCACGGAATAATTATCAAGCCTTTTTGCAGAGCTTTTGCTGAAGAGATTCGCACTCTCATAGGTGTCCGAGAGCACTTCCTAAAATATGCAAATATTTTGCACATTCTTGGAGAGTATTTTTTTAAACATTTTATGCTACCTCTCTACTATGTGAATAAAATAAATTAATTATACTTGTATCATAACTGATAAATTACTTGTACTGACGAGCTTCCATCATTCTTGCCATCTAAATTTTATTTAGGGACACTGAAGAAAAATACCTACTGGAACAGAAGAAGATGGCATGTTCTACTCTGTCCAAGAATAAGGAGTTATCTGCTATATCTTATCTGCTATATCTGGCAATCCAGGAAAAATTACTTCACTGAAAGGGTAGATAAGTGGAATAACCTCCCATCTGAGATAAATATAAGGATATCCTACATATCAAAGCAGTGGTCAAAGTGGAAATTTAGATGTGGCAGTATGAAAAGTTAGAAATAATAGAAGTGAATTAATTGCATTTCAATTAAATCACTGGAAGAAGTGACGTTATGGTATACCCTCGTATACACCCTCACTTCAAACCATGTATTAAACTGAATTGACGGTTAAATAGGATCTTGGGTAAGTATAGTTTTAAATCAACAACTGTGCAGACTTAATGGGTTACATGGCTCTTATTTGCCATTGGCCTGATCCTGAACTACGCCGATGTGCTGTGCATACTAACGCACAGTGTATCGGCATGCACTCCCCCTGACACTCCCCCTGTGGCTGGCGTAATTACACACTGTTACGCCGGCTGAAGGCTACCCTAACTGCAGCCGGCGTAACAGTATGTAATTATGCCGGCCACAAGATCGTAATGTCCTAACCCAGCCCTCCCTTCCTAATTTCCCTATCTTCCCCCGCCTAGCTTCCATAACTACAGCGTAGTTACGAAGCTGCCCGTCCCTTCGTCCGTAACTACAGCGTAGTTACGGATGCCCGATCCAGGGCACCCAGAAAAATGGATTACGCCAGCCAACATCTGAATGGCACATGCGCAGATCATCAGAAAGTAGTTGTGGATCAGGCCCTATGTTTCAAGTCTTTCTATTTTAATTGACTTGTTGAGAACATACAGTATTCATTTTGTTTAACAGCTGTTTATTATCTAATATATAATATATAATCATTGGTCATATCATTTATAATTACTGGCTTATTTACTTCCTCATTGTTCCAAATCATAAATTATCTGTATCCTACACTGAAAATCAGGCCTGTCAAACCTGTTGTCATGCACTGGACTCAGCATGAGTGAGATTACAACTGGATAATTATAGACCTGTAAGTCTGACATCAATAGCTGGGAAACTGCTGGAAGGTGTACTAAGAGATAATATTCAGAATAAATTTGTGTGTAAAAAAATTATTAGTGGGAATCAACATGGATTTGTGAGGGATAGGTCATGCCAAACTAATTAATTACCTTCTATGAGGAAGTTAGTTTGTATTTAGACAAGAATAATGCAGTAGGGTAGTGCAGTAGATGTGGTCTACTCAAATTTTGCAAAAGCCTTTCATATAGTGCCACACAAGAGGTTGGTCCACAAAATAAGGGAACTGGGTCTAGGAAACGACATTTGTAGTTGGGTCAAAAACTGGTTGGAGAATAGGGAACAGAGAGTTGTGATAAATGGACCATTTTCTAATTGGTCAAAAGTTTTAAGCGGTGTACCTCAAGGTTCCATGCTGGGACCACTCCATTTTAATATATTTATTAATGACCTTGATGATGGTTTAGAGAACAAAGGATCCATTTTTGCTGATGACACTAAAATATGTAAGGTAATAGAATCAAAAAATAAAGAGGGACTTGAATAAACTGGAATATTGGGCGCCAAATGGAAGATGAGATTTAACATAGATAAATGTAAAATTATGTATTCAGAGATCAAAAGCAAGCATGCAATCTATAAATTATGTGGAGAAAATTTAGGGGAAACTTTAATGGAGAAGGATTTGGGAGTGTTCATGGACTATATACTCAGCAATAGTGCTTAATGTCAAGCAGCAGCTGCAAGGGCCAAAAACATAGACGGTGTCATTTTGCCACAATATAAATAAATGGTAAGGCCTCTTCTCGAATACGGAGTTCAGTTCTGGGCACCACTCCATAAAAAAGACATTTTGGAACGGGTCCAGAGTAGGACAGGGCCGGACTGGCCATTTGGCAGTTCTGGCAAATGCCAGATGAGCTATTGGGGGGCTGGGTCGGTACACATAGCTGCTTTATAATGGAGGCTGTCACTATCAAGTGTAGATCTTCTGCTTCAGCTAAAGCAGCTCTGCATTGATGAAGCTTTCCCCTAGTGCCAGAAAATTAGACAATGAGGGAGTAGCATAATGACATCAGCTACTCCCTCATTGGCTGATTTTCTGGCACTAGGGGAAAGCTTCATCAATGCAGAGCTGCTTTGGCTTGGCTTCTGCTGCTATGATTCACCCACACTTCCTGTCCTTCAGCTCGGCACAGCTCTGTTGAAAAGTAAAAGTAGGTGTGTGTGTGTGTGTGTTATGCTAATTTTTTGTGTGTAATATTCAAGATGTGTGTTTGTGTGTTATACATTTATATAAATATGTGTGTGTGTGTGTGTGTGTGTGTGTGTGTGTGTGTTTTAAGCGTGTGTGTGTGTGTGTGTGTATATATATATATATATATATATATATATATATATACACACACACAGGCATATAT
>WWET01000929.1:464880-477957 GCA_011038615.1 Limnodynastes dumerilii
ACTACCTCCCCCCGCCCACCTACACTAACCTGAACGTAGGGACGCTGGGGGACGTCCCCTCCAGCGTCCCTACGGCGCTGCTACGGATGCCCGATCCACGATCGGGCGTTGCCGTAACAACGCCGGGCAACATCTGCCCGGTGCATGCCATATCAGCTGAAAAGCCGATCTTATGCTTACGCTCGCCGTCCAAGCGACGGCAGGCGTAGTTCAGGATCAGGCCCATAGAATCTATGGTGATTTCAGCTTATTTCAGGCAAAGGCAACCTACAGAACTCAAGGTGCTTTGAAACCACAACCTCTAGCATGTTCCAATAGCATAAATGCGATATTTTACAACACCTATATCTGGTTTATAAGAATACAGAATTTGTTTTGTTACCATAAACTGCTAAAGAATTGGGTTGGCTTTTATACAAACCTCTCAAATTATAACAGGCAGATCTCATTAGGGCACTGGCTAAGCAACATAACATGAATCAAATTTACTACAGAGGTTTGGGTCAATGATGATTTGCCTGATTCTCAATGGGATATGATTTATTCAGGAAACTTTAGGCTAATTTAGACCAATTTGTGAATGCATGAGTTTTTCAATATATTCACTTATTTCTAATGTTCAGTGCTAACCTGTGCCTTAATTTGAATAATATTCAAAAGCATAGCTGTATTAGGGAGGAAGCACACTGTTTAATTGTACTTAAGATTGTGCCTATAAAATGCAGATCAATTCGTATTCATGGTAAATATCTGCCGTTTAAAAATAGGAGCCTTCAGAAGACAAAAGAAACTTGAACTTGAGTGAATGTGTTGGTTCTGGCATATTATAGAATGCTAAACATGGCTATTATTTGCCTATATCTAACCAAGTTTCAAGACAAAAAATAGATGAAATAAACAAAACCTGAAATTATTTATTTCACAATAAGCATTAATTTAAAAAAAAAATGCTAATTTGATGTCACATTTATTTTTAAAACATTCGGCTATTTGCTATTGTAGTTTCCAAATTCACCTGCACTTTACATTATGCTTTTAAAGCCGCCCACAGGAGTGATCAAAGAGTGTTTGCCAGCAAGAGTCAAATAATGTAAGACAAGTACAGGATTTTCTCAACCTTCCTGAATAAAGATTTAATTTCACATACAGATTTAAGGAGAGACAAAAAAAAGTACTCAAGAGGGCTTTTTTTTAATATTGATTGAATGACAAATATTACTTTTTTATATAACCAGATTCACTTGAAATTTTAAACTAATATAACTTACATACAGTATTTTAAGATTTTAAATGCAATATATGTATAACATTAAACCAAAATTGATCATTCCAAAGTATGCCTATGGGCACTTAACTCAAAAGTAGTACCATCATTATTATAAAACATGCAAACACACAATTTAGCTTAAGTGTCCAGACACTGGAGAGTTTAAGATTCAGATGTGAAGGACAATTTCAAGTATCTTATTATAACTGTATGTCCAACCAGTTCATTAATAATCGCTTCACAATATTGCATATCAAAATATAATTAAATCAAAATTAATTTTTTTTAAAAATGTTAATAGTTTTCAATTAAGATATTTATAATTATAGAGTTCGAGCTCTGTTTTATTCATTGGGTGTCCTTTTGGCTGCCAATAGAATGAAGGACCAACATCTTGCCTCTTCTACCTTGGCATAGAAATAGGCATTGTAGCCAAATTATGCCGGCTTCCTGGCAATAAAATTCAACAGCTGTGCAATAACATTGGGAACACTGTCACATACACAAAGGTTTCCCTATGTCGCATGCAAGCCCTGCTGGGTTCACCCCATTTTACATGCAGAATCATTCCCATTGGAAGGATTTTCTGCTGCTGAATGGAGAGAGTGATGGCATGCCTACAGGTCCTCATGGGAGTCTCACCTGTCAGATAGGCTGACTTAACAATTTGGCTCCCATTTCTTTGCAGTTGTAATGGGGTCCACGTATGGCCGGAACCACCGATTTTCAATCGGAAATTGCATCTTTTCACCAATCTTGCTGGGGTTAAAGGCTTTGGACTGAGATTTTTATGTGCGACAATCTGGTTGTTGTACACACCACTAATCGGCAAGATACTTCCTCTCCACTAGTAGTCCATCTATTACCCATTTAGTTCTACGATGCCTAGAATTCAACGTGCAATTCAGAGCACATCTTCCTGGAATTGACAATGGTCTCGCTGACTCCCTTTCACATTTTGATTGGATGCATGTTCATGAGCTTGCCCCAGATGCAACACATACTGGTACACCCTGTCCCATTTCTGTTTGGAAGGTAGTCAATTAGGCATAGAAGTTTTGACTCTCTAGTTTTTGCTGCCAGCTACTATAAGTTCTTATAGTGTTGCATGGGTGTGATGAACATCTTTGCAAGTCGCAAATGCATTGAAGTCGGTGAGAGTGCCTGCCTCTATGAGTACATGGTGGGCTTGTATGTCCAAGGAAAGTCAAAGGCATACATGTCTAGTGTTTTAGTAGACCTAGTCTTCTTTTACAAGCTGTATGTTTGGCCAGATATCGCAAAGGATTTCTTAATATCTAGAGCCTTCCAAGGCTGCATCAGGCTGTGATTTTACACTGGCTGTAATCACGCTTTGGGGGTGGGGTGAGGCATTTAAATCGTTCAGTATGGGCTTTCTTAGCATCATAACTACACATGGAGACTACAGATGCCAGCAGTTATGCTCTGAAAAGTTAGGGTAGGGCGTGCTTTGTAGGTGCGCTGGTGTAAATACGCTATGCACAAGGGCTTATTATTTGCATAGGTTTGGATCAGGCCCATTGTCCCACAAATGCCCAATTACCATCCCCATTCTGATTGTCATTTTCAGTTACTTTTACCCCTTTTGAATGAGTTCTGTTTAAAACTGCCTTTGCAATAGCCTTTGGAGGCGTATTTTGGAAAAGCATGTTAGCTCTCACCTCCAAATCCACTTTGACATTTGGTATGGCCGCTTACAGCATTCGTCTGACAGCCAATTCCCTGCAATGCCGCATACATAGCAGTAAGACCGACCAGATAGGCCGGGGTGACTGGGTGAGCACATAATGGGGTAGATCCAGACCTACGTACGTGAGTGATTTTACGCTAGCCGCTAGCATAAAAGCACCCATTAGTACTTACTGCACATGCGCGCGACAGATGTTGTGCAACGTAACTCAGAACATGTGAGCCAGTCACGTATCTTCAGCGTAACTTCGTATGAAGGGGCGTGACAGCCATACGACACCTGTAATTACACTTTGGAGGCGGGGTGAGGCATTTAAATCGTACAGTATGGGCGTGTTTAGGCTCGTAAGTATGTGCTGGCTATACGTACGTCAGTACTTACGCTGTGTAAAGTTAAGGTAGGGTGAGGCAAGCATAAAACGGAAAAAGTATGTACATGCGAGAGGAGTGCCAAGGGGAGTGCATAGTATATACGCTAGTGTAAATAGGCTATGCTAGGAAACGTAGCTCTGGATCTGGTCCAATATATGGCCCTGCGACCTCATGGTTGTCCTGTTTATCTGGTACATGCTGATGGTGTGCCTTTTACCCTATATCAATTTCAAGCTCTTTTCTGAAGAGTCTGGTCTTAAAGCCAGAGAGCTCAGAACAAAGGACCGTATGCAGAATTGCAAAAAGTAACGTAGATTACGTAACAAAATGACTACGGCCCAAATTCTTTATGGATTGGAGCTGAAGCATCAGCAGTCATAGGAGGAGTTTTAGTCCTGGCCATTTGGAATTTGGGTCATTGGAGCTCATCAGCGTACAAGGGATACATCAGGTTGCACTTGGATGAGCATCCAGACATTAGTGGTGCCTCTTTATTATTAATAAACATAGAAACATGGAAAGTGACGGCAGATAAGAGACAATTGGCTCTGCCAGTCTGCTCAGTTGTTTATTTCAAACTATACTGACCCTAGATTCTATTTACCCTTAATTTAGTTTACCCTTATATTTATTCCAAGCATGTTTAAACTGTTTTACTGTGTAAGCCTCAAGCACCTCAGATGGGAGACTATTCCACTTATCTATCACCCTTTCAGTAAAGTAATTTTTCTGCACATTTCCTCTGAATTTACCACCCTCCAGTTTATATTCATGCCCTCATGTTCTATTACACGAGGGCATGAATATTAACTGGAGGGTGGTAAATTCAGAGGAAGTGTGCGGAAAGCATACTCCCTTTTACATTCTCCACTGTGGTCCTTAATTAGCTGGTACTGCTTGCTACTATTGCAGGTTCATGAAGTAATTTTTTTTCTCTCGGTCTGGGGTAATAGTTAGAAGAAGCTTTTCACCTTCACCCAGGGTCTACAGTTCCCTTCACATAATCTTAGTCAGGATATTTTTAATTTCTACCTGGCTGCTCTTAATCAGTTATATTTGTATGGTCTTTACTTACATTACTTAAAAAATTTTTTTACATCTGTCTCCATTGTTAGGTGGAAAGTCTTGGTCACTGGGTACTCTTTTGTTTTCTGAGCGCTAAAACTCCCTCTTTTCCAAAGCATTGTATTTAAAGTTAAGTGCGATCTGCAGTGGATTGGATGCAGAGGTATGGTGTGGTCTTTCTTTCTTTTAGAACTTTACAGGTATATTTAGAAGAAAGGACAAGCTGATATAGTGGTGGTGTATCTGCCCACGTGGTCAATTAACATGATCTCTATGAAGTTTATGATAGTGGCCAGGGATCTTTGTCAATCTGCAGCCAGAAATTACTGTTTTAGAAGCAGAGACAGCCAAAAGCTCATTTTCGACTGTCTCTATTTCGAAACACAGCCATTATCGAATTTATTTTTTAATGGGTAAGTATGTCGATCAGCATACTTTTTCTGAAGCCGCCCGCTGGACCCGTCACACATGCCGCAGACCCCACCTGAGTGGTGAGTAACCTCTCTGGGGACCTTTAGGTTTATACTCTGCGGAAGAGAGGGTTAGGGCAGGGTTAGAGTCATGGAAGGGGAAGGTTAGGGTCAGTCTGCAGGTAGGGGAGTATAGGTTTAGGCTGGAGGGATGGGAGACTTAGGGTCAGGCTACAGGGAGAGGATTCTTAGAGTTAAGATAAGGGAAGGGGAGTCTTAGGGTCAGGCTATAGGGTGTAAAATCTTAGGGTCAGGCTACGGTGAGGGGAGTCTTAGGGTTAGGCTGCCAGAAAGGGAGAGTTATGGTCAGGCTGCAGGAAAGGTAGAGTAAGGGTAATGGAAGGGGAGGGTTAGGGTAAGGATTACGGTAAGGGTTGGGATAAGATTGATACTCAGCTTTTGGTGCAGCATCTTCGGTATGGTGGGGATCAATTGCTTTGCCTCTTCAAGGCAAAGGCAAGTGATTTCCCAGCCAGTTCGGAACTGACTGGGAGAGAACGGCCCTTTCGAAATAGGGCTATTCTCACTTCTGAAAATGACCCTTTCAAAATAGGGCCATTCTCAGTAGTGACCCACACCCCCAGGGATAGCATGGTTCTGGTCAGACACAGTTCCACATCGAGTTTGGCAGTATTCAAATAATGGTTTGGCGATGGATAGCATGCAGAGAAAGATTAATTGCTCCATTAAAGTTTTTTCTGTAGTTCTATGGTGAGCAAGTAGTACACTATCCTGACATTAAATATGACAAAGTTCAGTTTTATAAAGGAGTTTCCTGTTTTTGGTCCCCATATTTTTTTTCACCTTGCATGTCTGGACTTTGTGCACTTCTGCCTGAGGACTCTGTTTTGCCACTTCATATCGGTATGAACTTGACTTTTGGGCCAATTTTATCATATATGTAGTGAGAAATCACACATATGGTTGCCTATTAACATTATTGCTATTTAAAAGTGTTTTTGTTTTTTTTAAACTATTTTTTATTGGAGTCTTAAGTACATAACAATTTTACAATATACATTAAAGTATATGATTGGAAAAAATACAATGTACATCATATAACAATAGACACTTCTTAAAAGATATATATGTTATAAGAGGAGAGATATAAATAGTATATGCACTTCACTGGTTGGGTTGGGTTAAGTATAAATACACAAACACAACAAATGACATAGAAGATATAGAATTAACATCTTCCATTGCTTTCACATTGTCATTAGATTTCAAAATTATTTAGGCAAAGCAATAGGGGGTCATTAGAGACAATCTGCAACTTATACCACGTGGTTTAATTGAAACAGTTATAGATTTGTATCTTAATATTAATTGGAAGTGTGTCTATAAAACTCTTCCAGACCCCAAAGAAATTTTAGGTTTGTTTCTCCTTACTCAAGGATGTTTCTAGCCAGTTTAAATGGAATGTTGTAAATAACTTGTCTCGAAACATATTTATAGTAGGTCTGGATCCAATTTTGCAAAATGCATTTTTTGCAAATGCATACTATTAACAGCAGTTTTTTACTATCCTTGGTAAAGCACAAGTAAGAACCTGGGATACCAAGCACTGCCCCTTGAGAAGATAGAGGTGGATAATTCTACCAGTACCTTTCCAGCCTTATTGCCCCATCGGTAAAATCTATTTTTAGTATGTTCAACACTCAGTTGTGCTTGTGCCATCAAGAAACTCCGTTGTTTAATTATCCAAAGAATATTCAGAGAAGTTTGTTTCAGATGGGTCATTGACATAATTTTGCAACGACAACTGCATGGCCCTTAGCATAGCTGAGTATTTTATAAAATGGTCTTTCTTTTTTATGAGATGACATGGCCACGCATAACAGGTTTTGCTGTATCCCAAAAGACGGTATGCTCGGACCAGTGCTCAATATTGTCATCTACATAATTAAGTAAGATATTCTTCAGACTGGTATAGATATGAAGGAAATTGCCATGGTAAAAACCTCAGGCAATGCAGTGTTGTCACAACTGAGAAAGAGATAGTGGCATGGTCAGACACCATTATGTCCCCGATAATAACAATGGTAATTTTGGGGCATAATTGGTGGGAAACCAATATGTAATCAATCCTGGAAAACATTTGGTGAAGCCAGGAATGGAAGGTATAAGACCTGTCTGTAGGGTTATGAAGCCTCCACGGGTCTACAAACATGTATCTGGATAGTAGCATAGGAAAGCCCGATATATCAAGGGGATTTATTACCTGCTGGGGTCCTGATCGGTCTAGATATGGGTGATTCACTGTGTTGAAATCTTCCCCAATGATGGACTTGTAAAAATTACGATTTGGCGATTTGGCGAATTAGGTGCATAGATGTTTAGGATCGTAAATTTATCAGTGCTTACTGTAATATTCAGTAATAAATATCTACCATTAGAGTCTACCAGACAATCCGTAATAGAAAATTGTTGAGTTTTATTAAATAAATTTGCCACACCCCTCTTTTTAGATAGATAAGATGCAGTTACACATTCTGCTACCCATAAGCCCTTCAAAGTCACTTGGTCTGAGGAACACCAATATGTTTCCTGGAGAAGAACTATGGGCTGGATCCAGACTTAAGAAGGAGCTTGAAATTCAGGACTTGATTCACACTTAAGAATCTTCTTAAAATAAGAACTTAAAGTCACACCTGGGCTAAACCATGTTGATTGCAGGGGAGTCATATTTCATCTGTTGCAAACAGTACTAGTGTTGAGAGGTGATTTTTCCCAGCCCAAGTCTAAATAACAGTGTAATAGTAAAGCTGGTCAGTATCTGTGTGCAGTAAGCAATTCAAAGATATATCCCTGCATGCAAAGAATACAATTAAATTAATTCCCCCTGCAATCAACATGGTTTTGCCCAGGAGTGACTTTAAGTTCTTATTTTAAGAAGATTCTTAAGTGTGAATCAGGTCCTAAGAGAGGAACGTTACTCTTGGGAAAAACCATGATGATTTCAGTGGAAGTCAAGTTAATTGTATTCTGTGCATGTAGGGATATATCTTTGAAGTGCTTACTGCACACACTGACCAGCTTTACTTTTACACTGATATTTAGAATTAGGCCGGGAAACATCACCTCTTAACTCTAATACTGTTTGCAACAGATTAAATATAACTACCCTGAAATCAACATGGTTTAGCCCAGGCGTAACTCTCCTCTATTAATTTCAAGCTCCTCCTTAAGTCTGGATCCAGCCCTATGTCTGGACCTAAGGTCTTAAGATGTGCTAATACTCTACTTCTCTTGACAGGTGTATTTAAACCACCTACATTCCAGGATATTATTTTCAGAGATGTTTGGTCTCCTGCACCCATTTGTCCCCACAAATGGGTGCAGGGGACCATAGAACTCTGAAAATAATATCCTGGAATGTAGGTGGTTTAAATACAGTTATTAACCGTGCCATGAATCCATCAAGACATAATAAGACCTTGGCATTAACAGCATTTTCCAAAGGCTAGGGCCCCATAAAGAACATAGAATAGTGATTGACATCTCCTGAAAAAGGCTTAACCAGCTGTGTCTAATGTATCAGATAGAAATCTCTACATGTTGTGCATATTGAACAAACTTTAAAGTGCGTAATGTAACATAGAATCGGTTACTCCAATTAAACTTATTTTTCCTATTTTCCTCCAGATTAACCAATTCTCTGTCAGTACTAAAACAGACAGTAGTAACAAAACATAGAACCAGACATTAATCAAGGGACTATTTAATATCAAGTATTGAAAGTCCGTCTTCAGTAGTAATAACTAAACCTTAAACATGGGGATCTTGACCTAGAATGTGGAGTTTTGGACAGTGTGAGGTATTATACAAAATCTTTGCTTTCTGTGCATCTTCAAAAAAATTAACATGACCTTCATAAGTAATTCGCAATTTAGCAGGAAACAATAATGCTAATTTGATGCGTTTCTCAAAAAGGAGTTTAGAAAATGGGGGCTGCTGTGATACCAGTTTTGAAAAGTCTTGAAATATTAGTATGTTATAGTAAAATTGAAGAATATACCACAGAACTTCTCAACATCGCTTCTATACAACTATCCCCAGTGACTACAAATAAATAAATAATTTCAAATGTCCAAAGTTCCTTCACCATCAACCTACATCCTCTTTCTCTTGTGATGTCCTTTTCCAATGAAAAAAGTTTTTTCTCACTCAACCTCCTTTCCTTCGTGCTCAATGTTCATTACTATGCAAAAAATAGAAGAAAACCAATCTTCACCTCTTGTTCTCTTGCCTGTCTCCACACACCTCTGTTGCTTTCCTCTTCCAATCTTTGTATTATGGAAAAAAGAACGGAACAGAGAAAAGAGATATAGTGTAATACGTCCTCGCTATGATTCACAGAGTGTGAGGGAAAATGCCTACTCACAATTTTCACCTCTTGTTCTCTTGCTTATCTTAAAAACATTTACTCTTTCGCTTCTTCAGTATACATGTTGAATCAATAGTGCATGTAGAAACAGAAAAGTCAAAAAATAGTGTAGCAAGCTCACGATAATAATAAATGGTATTCAGTTCTAATTACTCACAGTAGTTGTCTCTTGTTCAATAGCGTATTTCTCATACATAGGGGCACTCCAGATCGTTCCACTCCCATCCAAGCTCACCTACTCCTCCTTTGTTCCTCTCTCCTTGCCAATCAGCACATTTTAAAATAATCACCAGATAAATCTCAATAATTTTGCACATTTTACCACATTATAGTAGAGTTTAAAGTAAATTCTAAAGATTCTAAAGTATTAGAACCCATATAAGCAGGTGAAGTAGTGCAGTTGTATGACTATATTTCTTTTTAAACCCATTGCAAATATGGTTGAAGTGAATCTCACCAATCTTATTGGGGGATTCTTTTGGCCTAAGCATCAGAGGTATAACAGATAGATGTTGTAACTAATATATTTGAAAACATAAAATGTGATATTTGAGTTTGGTTTTATTGTCTGTGAAATAAGCAAGATCGGTTGCACTGGTTATTTCTGAGAACGAAAAATTTATTTTGTTTCCAAGGGAAGAAGATATAATAAGCTGAATGAAGCACACACAGTCAAGAAGAGATACACATATGTAAATAACTTTCATAACCCCTATTTAAGGCATGCTATGGTTAGACAAATGCACAGTAGGGTAAGCTTTAATGGATTACAAACACATAATCCACAGGTCCACAGGTGTAGTTTAAACTCTCATAATGGTAATTGCATCTAAATCCTTTAATGTCCTGGTAACAGAATGACCTAAAACAGTGCCATGGATTTTTCCTGTTCTGTAAAGAATTTTCTAAAGTCATTATTACGTGTTCAAATACCTCCCCTTCCCCAATCACTTCTTATCTAGCCTGAATTCAGACAAATTTTCTTCCAGGAAATACAAAACAAAAACTTGTTCAAACATATTGAAGAAACCCATTCATGGAACAAATTAGTTTTGAAAGTTAAGTACAGGTTAGATTAGTGTGTTGATCCTACATAGGTCTAAAGTTTTCAATTTCAGCCTCAATTAACTTAATGCATTACCTGTCCATAAGAGTATTAAGTAACAGGTATATAACTGTATACCTACAACTAAACTAACCCACAGAAAACTGATACTTGACAGACACTGAATTCAATTTATCTGTTTGCCCAGTTGAAATAACAAGTTAATTACGCAGATGTTCTGCTGTTTGCATCAATGCTGAACAATTTTCTTGCCAAAATGCAAAAGGAGATGGAGATGGATGGGGACGTTCTGAGCATGAGGGAACAAGCCATTTCTTAGCACAATTTAGGGATTGAATTATTTTTTTTTCTGGGTGACTGCAGCTAAAAGAAGCCATTTACATTTTTTTAATCATTAGACTCCTTGCATGTCATTCAAAGTCAGTCTTGTCTGCAGGTGTTCAGGGAGTATAAAGCAAGCAATAGGGTTATGTTCAAATAAAATATTAATTGATAAGACCACAGACATGGTTTTATATTAACATTTAAAATACTTCAGATGTTTATATATGAATGGTTTAGAAAAACATGGTAAAACACATGCATCTGAAATGCCAAAGTATTATATTCTGTTTTGCATCAGAGGATATTAAAAATATTTGTTATCTGTTGACATTTCCAGGCATTTCCTAAATTGCTACAGATGTGTCCTCAGTCAACTTTTCATAGTCCTCTTGGTTGCTTACACGATGGTTCCCAGAGCAAAGGTATTCTGCGGTATCCCACCCTCATCCTTAATTTGGGACATGTCAACATTTTGGGCATGTCCATGGCTCCTTTAACCAAGATGCCATGTGCACGACACTACCAGATGCAGTGCGCCTGTAGCCAGCCATCTATCAATGGTTAAACTGCTGCCGGACTCCACCATATGCAGCTGTGATAAATTGGACAATTGCAGCAGCAGCCCAGCACATACCATATTGCACAATATGTCACAGTTTAACTAAGTTAGACATTGTGAATAAGGAGACAAAAGAAACTGTTACTTCTGCAGGCTAATTAAATTTGTGCTTAAACAAACTCTTTATTTAATATATGCTGCAAACTATGCCAACAATTATTGCCTTTACTATCAATCTGGGACTGTGCAATGGAGACAGTCATTTGAGCAAGCAGTGCCCTGTTGAGGCAGGAGCTGACCACAATGGGACCATTAGCACCTAGAGTCTTAACAAGTACGTATGTAAGTAAGTAAGTAAGTTAAAGCGTGTGTGTCCTGTGCAATATAGATAACACATTGATTGTCATCATTATCCTGGGCTTAGACATGCCCTCTAGCAGGAGCAAAAGGAGGGAATAAAAGTAATATGGGAAAACAGTTTTATAAGAGAAAATCTCTGAGTTTTATCACAAGGTCTCTGTAATCTGTCTCCCAGAATGCCATGTTAGCCATTAATGTGTTCCTTGGGGTGAACTGACAACAAAATCCATGCCTGAATTGACCCTTATAGTATACGTTCATATCCTTACACATAGGTCTTTGTAGACTTTTGCAAGACAGGAATGAAAAATGTAGAATATTTAAGTAATCCATTTTGTCTTGTAAACACTAGGAATACAACTTTAAGGGAGTTTGGGCATGAAAGACAATAAACAATTTGCTGCTAGGCAGGTACTCCAGGCATTAAGGTTTAATGCTGTCAATAATAGGTAATAGGATAGTGAACCATTTAGAGGTAGTGGGTAGGATTTATAGAGGGGTATATAAATGCACTCAGACCGGGGTCCAGCCTTTTTCTAGATTGTTCTTCCCTCCCTCCCTTCCCTATATGTAATTTGCTAATCTGTTTTTTATTTACAGATGGGGCATAGGTTGGCAGTAGCGGTAAGGTTGTCAACAATATTTTGGCCCTAGGTCAGGGTGTGAGGTATGGTGCATGGAAGACACACACACTTCAAGATGAAGCAAGAAACTACGCCGGCTGGCTGCTAACTGGTTTGCCTCCCTGGTTCTCCCCAGGGTGCGTTATTATGACAGGGGTTGTGTTCTTGCATTGACCATTTCCTCCAGAGCGCCAAGGGCAGGGGGTTGCCTCCTCCTAGCTGACTCCCCATCGGCTATTGGCGCCACCTTTCTTCAGTTTAAATTCATAGCTTCAGTTTTCAGTAATCAATAAATCTATGCCCATATCGGTGTCTGTGTGTTTATTTCTTGAATGCTTGACGTGAATGCCGTGGTCAGCCATTGGTAGTTTATAAATGACTGGACTTGAACCTCAAATGTTCTGTACTATAAACGCCTCTACACAGATATTTGATGTCTCATTTTGCATGTACTTATAGACATCATATACAGTATATATTACATAATACCTAAACACTTTGTAAAACTGTTCATTGCTTTGCCCAAAGCCTACAATTCTGTTAAGACGGCCCTGATCCCAATTAAACATTCTAAGGGCCAGATTTACTAAAATCTGCAATAATGGAGATGTTGACCATAGCAACCAATAAGATTCTTCTAATATGTAATAGGAAAAGAAAGAAGAGAGCAAGAATCTGATTGTTGCTACGGGCAACATCTTTACTTTTTCTATTCCGCATCTTAGTAAATCTAGTCTAGAGCTTCAAAGAATGTGGATTGTGTATTTATAAACCATATATACTAGGTTAACAATATTAATTCTGAGAAAAAAAAAAAGAAATATATATATATATATATATATATATATATATATATATATATATATATAAA
>WWET01000929.1:478123-489907 GCA_011038615.1 Limnodynastes dumerilii
ATATATATATATATTTACACACACATGTAGTCCCATACCTCCATTTGGATGATATTGTTAGTATACATAGTTTATTAAAGAAATGTAATAATTAAAAATTATAAGACAGCTATAGTAAGAGAGATTTCGGTCATAAAAAAATACATAAAACTCCTATAGTTTGCAGTGCACCCTTCTATTTTATAAGAACCAATCAGAAAATAAATTACAGACTATGTTTTAGAAAATCATTTGAGCAGTTCATTCACTTTGCATGATTCACTGTACATATGCACTGTGCAGATAACAATTATAATGATCCAGATGACAATGCCTCATTTGTGTCTTTAAATAACAATGGATTTGAATAAACATGCTTATTTAAATGACTTGACCCCTCTTAATGTATGAATGAGGCAAAGAACAGGTGTTCTGAATTTATAAACAGTACTTTGAAATGCAAAAAAACATAATCTATTTGATGTTTTTAATTATTAATCAAAGAAAAATTATTTACTAAATAATATCTGAGTTCATCCTCTACCTACGTTTTGTATTCTTGCTTCATCTAGCTAAAGTGTGCTCATTAGACATAATGCATTTGAAGTTGGTAGTATGAGTATAATTGGCTTTGATGGGTTTTTTATGTACCTTAATTGGACCAGAATGATACAATTCAAAGGCCCTTGAAGCCAAAACTGATTACAGCTTCACTTTTATTTTTTGGAGATCAAACACAAAGTGGTCAAAAGGTGGAGACAGACAAGCACTTTACTGACCTTTGCAAAAAAAATAGTGATTATCATAAAGGGACGTTTTGAAGAGGATGTTCATTAGTATACATCCCTCAACCAGTATTTTATTCATTAGTGAAACATATAGCAAACTACACCGCAAATCATATAAAGATAATACCATTTTAAAGTTTTAATAGATAAAGTTTTCATGTTTCAAATAACGTTATACAGTATCATTATTAAGTAATTAATTATGTGACTAAATAAATAACTTAGATATTAAGATTTCTGTGATTAACCTAGACCAGTCCATTAAAAATTTGAAGACATTTCATTGTAACATTTTTATTTCCAATTAATGAAATGGAAACTAATCATAATAATAATAATACAATTTACTTATAAAGTAATAACATATTATGTAACATGTAGTTAAGTAAACAAATATTAGTGTCAACACATACCGGTAAATACAAAGAAAAAATTATATTGAAATGTCACATGTGCATGTTTTTCATAATATACCAATAAAATGGCTAAGAACACTGGAACTGTTTCACAGTTAGGGGTAAATTCCGTATGTTAGCCTCTCCTACAGAATTGCTGATCCACAACCCTGCACTTCTATATGCGGATTGGGGTTCCACCACAAGGATCCTATCTCAAGAATTCCCCAAGCATCTCCTAGTGTGCTGTATATTGAATTGCATGTAACAGCTTAGCTATGCCCTTACTGTACAATTACATGCCTATGCCCACCCCCATACGTATCTCGTACACATGGGTGTGGGCACGCCGCACCGGACAGCTGCATTTCATTGCCAGTATTATGGTACTCTTCAGGTGCAGTACTATTTTCTATCAGACTTCAATATGTAGCGTCGGAGTTATTAACTTAAAATCCGGCCCACTGAATGGATTAGACGTGCTTTAAAGACAGAACCAAATAACATTAATATTACACAAAAAATATATTTAATTGTATACATGGGGATATGTTGTATAGCATAGTTAAGCATTCTTTTCCACTGTGCATGCTCAGAAATGTGCACACAATTATTAGCTCTCAAACCTGAACGCAGTGAATGCTTCCATTCTGAAGGGTGTTTCACGAATGGGACACAAAATTTTTGCATTCGGATGTATGGCATGCAGCAAGTGTACAGCTCGGCTAAACCATTTTGCAATATAAAGGGTACTAATAAATATGACATCTTTTGCATATAGGGAAAACACTTTACTTCAGCACATAAAACTCAAATACTGTAGAGCTTTATGATTAATCTGTAAATTGAGTTGAGCTAGGAAACTACACCACTGAATTCTAATTCTGTTTTCACACTTAAAATTTGTTTCCCCTCAAAATGCAACATGGTTTTGCTCAGGTCTACACTTGCATCTGTTTTGCCCCATGCAGTTTTACCTTCAGTGGGCCTGGTTTGCACTGTCTGACTTATTTTCGGCTTCAGTTTAGGGGTAATGTACAAAACATATGCAATTATTAATGTATTCTGAGCTATAAATGTTTTTTTAGAAATTCAATCCAGCTTCTATGTGGATGCACTGTTGTTATTAATATCATCAGCATAAGTACTTACACCAGGGGTCAGCAAGGAACAAATCACTATTACAAAGCTGTCCCAGTATCATATTTTTGAACTTGGAATTGGGAGTATCTTGTACTTTGCCCAACAACACTTTGCTCTATCCCATACCAACTGTTCATTTGCAAGGGACAGTATGCTGTTACAAGTGACACAACCAGGGCACGGAGTCTAACTAGGGCCTGGTTTTCACTAGAGCCCCTGAGGGTGGGGATAGGCTGGGCTGTAGGACACCTAGCTGGTTGCGGGAGGAAACACCTGGGAGGAGGAGATTGAAACAAAGAAGGAACAAGCAAAGTAGACGAGAGAAGCAGGAGAGCACGAAAGAGGGACCAGGAAGAGCTATAAGGGACTAGCTCTGATGAATAACACAAGACACCACCAAGGACAAGACACTAACTGGACGCACAACGGCACAAGCAAGGGCAAGGCACGGACAGAGGGAAACACTTAGGATAAACAGCCAGGTAACACTGGGAGAGAGAGGCAGGGAACAAGGCAGGACCAAGGGCACTAAGAGATCAAATATAACGACCTGGATTCAGAATTTGAGAGTAAGGGCAGAACAGGTGTACAGCTTGGCTAAACCATTTTGCAAAGTAAGGGGTGCTAATTAATTTTAAATCTTTTTGCATCCAGGGAAAATACTTTAGTTCTGTACACAGAACTCACATACTGCATAGCTATATATTCAATCTATTAAATAGATTTGAACTAAGAAACTAAGGAACTTCACCTCTCAGTTCTAATTCTGGTATCACAATTTAAATTTGCCTCCCCTTGCAGTTTAACATAGGATTGCTCAGGTCTACACTTGCACCTAAAAAAAGGTGTAAATGCAGCTCTGTATCAGCTCTAACTACCACAGGGTAAGACCACGAGCCAAGAGCAAGTTACAGGCAGAGCTGACAATATAGGAGTGCTGCCAGAGCTTATAAAGAAGCTGCTAGCCACTGATTGGCTAGCAGCCACCAGAGGAAGAGGTTACAAATATAGGCTCCCAGCTGCTATGGAGACAGCAAAATATACAGACTGGAAACACATGCCCATCGGGAGAGTGGGCGGCGCTTCCTATCAGCATAGCATGCACCCGGCGGGACCGAAGGTAAGCTGCGGGGGTCCCACAGGCGGCAGCAGGAACCCTGCGGTTAACATGTTTTTATTGCATATGGCAGACTGTCTAGCTATCCGTACACATTTGCTGGACATGCATTATGGGAAATACCACAAATACCACAAAATTAAGCAAGCATCTCTCTAAATACTGACAACTAATCCTAGTGTTCTCTAGCAATAATAAGTAGTAATAGTAGAACTCAAGGACCAGATCCAATATTAACAGTATATTCCATACATTAGCCTCTGCAGCAGAAACTCACGTACAGAATGTGTAATCCACTATTCTGCACATGCAAGGGGAGTCCACACCCCCTGCTCTCCCCTCACATGTATGTATGTATGTATGTATGGGCCTTTCAAATGCAGATCCCTACTTTAAAATTTCTGCATGTGGAAGGTCATGTACAGAATGGAGGATCATATGTAAGTGCCTTTAAAAGCCCTTACTGTATGATCTGCATACCTATGCCCATCCACCATGCATGCCTCATACACATGAGGCCAGATCCAGACCTCAGTACACTAGCGTATTTACGCTAGCCTCTGTCGTAAAATCGCCTCTTTGTATGTATTGCGCATGCGCGCAGCATATGTTAAACAATGTAAACATGCTACGTGATCGTACGTAAACAGAACTTAGATCTGGATCTGGCCCATGGTGAGTGGACCTTTCCTGCATACGGTGTGACTGAATTCCGCACAGAATGCAGCATCAGTGCAGATTTTTTGGTCCTGTGATGCATACGTAAGTACTGTATGTTGCATACATATGTTGGTTGTCTTACTTAAATAAGGATCCAGTCCCAACTGGTTCCCATGGAATTAATAACCTAACAGAATATTTAATATTTACAGGTCTTAAGCAACAAATGAGTGCAGTCCAAAGTAAACAACACACCAAATATTTTTAAATCAAATCTAATTCTGCTCTGTTTAAGTAAAAATTGGTTAATATTTTCTGGGGGCTTTCGGTTTCTTTTTTCACATTACATAGAATATATGTAAAATACTAAACAGATTCAGAATATAAATGTTTTCATTTTAGTAGAAATAATAATATATTGTGAAGATGCAAAATTGAAAAATATATGTTTCACAATGTATTGTAGATATAAACTACTTCCCCATTATGGCTTGTATCTTTAGGGTCCTAGGATGAACTCATACAGCCTTTTGATCAGAACAAGCTTTAAAGAATAATAAATGGCAAAAAAAGTGTGGAGATGATGTGAAAATAAATGTACTCCATACAAAACAAAGATATCAAATCAAGATTGGACAAAAAAATTGCACAAGTTGAAAGAAAATCTTTATTTCTTATTGTTTTCGTGCTTCAGGTGTGAAATGTGTCAATTGCAATAATTGTCCTTCTCTTGGCTTTAGTCAGCTCTAATCTTACCCAAGTCCAAACTGAACACATGTTCTTCCTTAAGCCCTAAAATCCTGGTCATGAGCAGCAGCGGCACAAAATAGGATTCTGATTAGATTAACTGCTTCCATCTGGAGATTGCATTGTTGTAAATTGTTCTCCTCTCAAAAACTGTGCAATGCATATAAAAAACACCCTTTAAAATGCATTACTTCTTTGGAGGAAAATGTTCTTCCTACCAGTATAAAATAGAAAACTGCTAATTACTTTCAACTAATTTAGAGATAGCTAGGGACAGGTTCCAGGATATTAATAGATGCTAAAATGATTATTCTGTATCATTAGCAAAC
Organism: Limnodynastes dumerilii; assembly: GCA_011038615.1. Classification (NCBI taxonomy): domain Eukaryota; kingdom Metazoa; phylum Chordata; class Amphibia; order Anura; family Limnodynastidae; genus Limnodynastes; species Limnodynastes dumerilii. The sequence goes on from WWET01000929.1 coordinate 483,282, forward strand.
TTCTGCGTCCTGGTTTATGCATCAATATTACACAGATAGAAACATATACTGTTTAATGATACAAGAGTCCTGCAGATTTCATGGCTCACATGATCCCTGTCATGTTATTATTTTGATGTTGTCTGTATACATATTGTAAAATAAATTGTTGGGTTCTCTTGTAACATAATTGTGAAATTGACCATGTTGTCATATCGCATGCAGTTACGGTATGCAATGTACTGTATTTATACATGTACCAGTTGGCTCAGTCATAACAAGCCCCATTTCAAGGATAATCACAGTAGGATCAAATTTTCCCTGAAGGACCCTTGTTTGGAAAAGTGTGCTGAATGATGTTTCTGATTATGTTGCCATCAAGTCACTTAGGTAACCCATTAATATCTAAGGGCTGGATTCAGAATTGTGAACATCATGCGACTTCTGCAAGCTGCAGGTGATATTTTGGCAATGCACATACCATGCCAAATGTTCCGCAATGAATCTTCATGGACCACTGATCCGCATGGGAGATTTAAGGTAGTATTATGGCAGCGTATCTGCTGCCAAAATCCTCATGAGAGAGGGAAGTGACATAGGATATAGGGCTCTATTTACTTACCTTAATGTTATTAAACAAATGAAGCTGTTCCAGGTTTGCTTCAGCTCGCAGCGAACCCAAGTGCATGATTTAGCATTTTTTGGCATAAGTGGAATATTCTCCCATCTGAGGTGGTTGAGGCCAATACAGTAGAACAATTTAAACATGCTTGGGATAAATATAAGGGTATCCTAAATTGTAAACCAAATTGAGGGTAAATAGGGTCTAGGGTCAGTATAGTTTTCAATAAACAAATGGCCAGACTAGAGTAGAGTGTGGCTCTTATCTGCCATCACTTTCTATGTTTCTATGGTTTGTGTCAGTAGTTTATCTGGTAACTGTGCAAGCTTCCTGTCTGCCCTGCTAGCATCCAGTCCCGGTGTTGCTATTGGTTACTGCCACTATTTCCAGAATATCATCATTGTTCTGCAGCTTATATCTAGCCCTGTCTGGTATGGTGTATTTAGTACTCAGTCTCTCAGTATTTGGGACTGTGTATCCAGCCTTTAGAGCGCATAGCATTCTAACCCAGTCTTGTTGTTAGTGCATAGCACTTATACCCATTCTTGTCTAAACCCAGTCCCCGGAGAGAAGCTGCAAAAAGTCGGCAACCATGACTTATACCCATTCTTGTCTAAACCCAGTCTTGTTGTGAGTGCAAGCTGTCTTGTGCATCCACTAGTTCTAAAACCTCAGCACTGATGTTTGCTGATTTTGATTTTGCTAAACCCTCAATTTTGCGGCATATGTTGGAGAATGTAAGCAAGGCACTGAGCAGCAGTGAAAAGTCTATAAGGAGCATATCTTTGTGTAAAGAGCAAGGCACTGAGCAGCAGTGAGTAGTCTACAAGGAGCAGGTCTGTGCGGAAAAAGTAAGGCCTAATGCAGCAAGTAATCAACAGCATTGGAGAAGTCTGCAAGGAATAGGTAGTTGTGTGTGTGCACCACGGGATCAATACTCTGTAAGAGTCTGATTTAAAGACAGCACAAAATACTGCAGAGAGAGAAAGGAACTCTGTGGAAAGAGACTATGTTCAGTATGTTTTGCATGGAGCCGTCACACCACTACAAACCCAAGCTAAAGACAATAAAGCTAAAGCTGTTGATAAAACTGTCGATAAAGCTAAAACAGGTGGTGTCAAAACTGGCAAATATCATGGAAATGCTAATTGTATTATGGAATGATCTGTATTATGTAGGGCAAAGAATACAAACCTTGGGGTAGATCCAGACCCAAGTTGTTTTAACACTCTTTGGCATAGCATATTTACGCTATTGTAAGTACTATGCACTCCCCTTGCTCGTATGTCATTTACTTGTTTTACTCTTACCAAACCCTACCTTAACTTTTCAGAGTGTAATTACTGACGTACGTAAGGCTAACCCGGCCCATACTGTACGATTTAAATGCCTGCCTCCGCCTACACAGCGTAATTCTGGGTGTTGTATGGAAGACACGCCCTCTCGTTCGTATTTATGCTGAAGGTAGAGTTACGTAGTGTAACATCTTCCGCGCATGTGCAGTACATACAAATTGGCGATTTTACGTCATCGGCTAGCGTAAATATGCTAGCATACGTAGCTCAGGATCTGGCCCCTTGATAGTTTCTAGTTAGTTTTATATACACTCACACTTGGGTGTAGAAACCACAGACTGCAATCTGATAAACCCTATTACATTACAAAGCTTACCAACAGTTTTCATAGAACTTCTGCCTATTAACAACACTGGACCACTCAGAGAAAGCAATTTAATCTTCACACTTCAAAAGTAAATTAGAAGTAATCAAACAGCCAATTTCTGCATGCACATCTGAGGGAAGGAGGTGAACAGAGAAAAAAAACTTATTCTAATCAGTCCCAAGCTAGTCCCAGGCTGCTTAACAAGCCTTACTCTTACACCATGTCAGTTATGGTTAGTTAAGTTTGTTAAAAAAAAAAAAGGAGTTTTAGTAAAAAAACTAACCCCTTCCCCCGCCTGCCCCGCCACTGCAACCTATGTAAATAATTAAATAAAGTACGGCCCGACAGGGCATGCTGCCGCAAGTAGAGCTACAAGCGCAAGCATGCCCATGAATGACAAGGCATGCTTGCACTAGTAGAACTACTTTCGGCAGCATGCCCTGCTATCCACGCAGGACATCCCGGCGCTAATGAAAGTTCTACTGTCATTGGGGTTTACTTATACCCTCTACAAGCGTGGGAAATAACGATTTACATCGTGATATTTCCAAATATTCTCACGCTGGCTATAAGTATACCCCAATGACAGTAGAACTGTCATTAGCACCGGGATGTCCTGTCCTGCTAGCAGGGCATAGTTTGTGTCATTTCTTTAGGGTTTTTTTTTTTTACAAGGCCACCCCTTGGATTAAAAGATTACAAGACTGGACCCCCATCAGAGCAGGTAAGTATTTTTTTATTCATTTTTGGGCCATCTTATCGGTATTTTTGATCAATTTATTTGAGGACACTACATAGATTTTGGGCAATACAGGGACAATGATATTGGGCATTTTGTTAATATTTTTATTTTTGTGGGACACATGTGGCAATTTTTATTCTTTTAATTATGTGGGCACTGTATTTATTTATTTTTTTTAAAAAGGGGATGGGGTAATGGCACTATTTTATTACTTTATATTATTTGGGGGCACGTGGATGTTTTAAAAGTATTTTTTAGAGGGCACAGTATGTTTTTTTTTTTTAAGGAATGGGCATGTCACGCTTTTTGGCGCTACGGGCACTGGATAGCAGGGCATGCTGCCAATAATTGTTCTACTTGCCGTGCTTTATTTATTTATTTACATAGGTTATGGCGGAGGGGCAGGCGGGGGAAGGGGTTAATGTTTTACTATGTTAAAAAAAAAAGAAGCCCTGCAGTCGGAGCAAGTAAGTCTCCGACTGCATTTTTTTTTTAAACATACGCCCAATTCAGAGGTGCGTGTTTCTAATGAAACACACACCCCTAAATAGTATGTTTTAGTGAATCTGCCTTGAGCATTCACTAAAACTATGAATCAGGTCCCAAGTCAGAATTTGGTCTGCCAAAATGTATGCCCTTCTTAGCCAAATCCATATTAAATTCTTATGTGTTAATATAATCTATTCCTGTGACACAAAAAAAACCCAGAATACATCCAGCTGACAACTGAATGTGACAGCTTGTTAGAGAATATTTGGTGGCTGAAAACTAATAATAAATGCTTCAGCAATACATATATGGACTGATCTCTGTATAGCGTAAAGGTGCCTCTGCCGCAATTACACATTAATAGATCCACTGTTTAATTAATTGATTGGAATGCTGCATACGTGCGTGAATGACTGAGAAGAGGGTTTAAAAGGGGCTGCCGCAATTACACACAATTAAGCCTCCATTTTTATGAATAAGTTACTGTATGTGGGAGAAAAAAACACTGTTCACCAATTGACTGATAAAGCAGGACACAATTCCAAATGAATTGTTGGCACTTTACACTCCTTAAACACCTTTAAAGTTATAGGCAGGTAACTACACTGATCAAGTGAGTAATTTATAAATATTAAATGACTTAATCAGATGATGTTGACTAGTATTGTAAGCATAAGGAGTTGAAAATTTTCTTGATATTGTGTGTTGCATGAGTAATAAATAAGTGACATAATTTCCTTTCATTACTCACAGTGGGAGTCTCCAGTGAACTAAATGGTAAGTAAACATACATATTGTTTTACCAGGTGCATTTAGCTTTACTCTCCATTCCGTGAAAGTTGTGCCATGGAGTGTAAAGCTGAATGTGGACAAATCTGTACCTAATACAAGAGTGTTGTACTAAGAGTCGTTCCTGTATTCTGACTAGCTTTTTTTCTTCATTAATAATACTAAATACTCATTTGTGTGTAAATTTGCCAGAAACAAAGATTTTTATTGGTTGATTTGAGAGCTTTACTTAATTATCTCAAATACAAATATTTGAATATTATATTAGTTAATTCAAATGAAACATCTGATTTGTCTAAAACAAATTGAGAAAAGCTATAGTAGCACACTTTAATATTGTAATTATGGTAAATTATGCAAATTTGGGAAAACTATAAAAAAATTACTTTGGAAGTAATATGAAAGTAAAGTAAATTATCTTTTCTTTGAAGAGTACTTTATAGTCATACATTTCAATAATGGATGTGGAACTATTGTGCTGTACTTAATGTAAACAGCATAACTGAAAGAAATAGATTAAGTACTGAATTAAAAGTATAATCCACCATTGTTTAACTCACAGTATGAATAAAACAAATTAATGAACTTTATGAAAGCTGTGATGATTTAATGACTAAAACCCCTTACATTAGATGTATACTCTTTGCTCTGATCAGCTCTGAAAATCATTATCCATCATCATTTGCTAAGTGATTAAAATGAACCACTGTTTGCATGAATATAATGTTAATTATTATGTAATGATGAAGAATTATTCATCGGTAAAAATAAAAGATGTTTAATTGCAATAAAAAGTACCAGACAGTATAATGAGTCTGTTTAAAGCAGATCTCAGAGAAGATGCAGTATAGAGAAATCACAGCTCAAGTGTTATAGACTTTACTCACTAATGAAAATCACTTATATAAGCAATTAAAGCAAAGAATCTATTAATTGGATTTTATCCAGGGGTCCCTAAAAGTACCACGACAGTCAATTATATTTGTTACAAAATCTTTTATAAACCATATTTTACAATAGTTTATAATTTTTATGCTTATGTGGCTTTTTTTTATTACACTGATTTTACAAGCCTGATTAGAAATCAGGTTTGTAATGAAGGGCCTGCCAAAGGGTTAGCCCTCTGAGGATGCAAAATGAAAAGGGGGAAAGGTTGGTGAAAATTATAGGTTGTCAATGTGGGTATAAGTGTCAATGGTTTTCTTGCCCCTGGTGCTTAAATTTTCTAACAGCTCCAAATACTAATAGAATATGTGGAAGCGCTTTGAGTAAATATAGAGAGTTTAATTTTACACTAAAAACAACAATTAAAAAATAAATTATTACATATAAAATCAGTAAATAAATTAAATAAATATAAATACATTCAATTGCTAAATAAATACTGTGACAAAGAGATCATTTAATACAAAGTTATGCCACAAGGCAATAAAATTGTACAAAAGAAACCCTATACATCCGAAAAAATGTTTCAATGACGGCAAGGTCGTGAATGAGCTAGGTTAGCTCTGATAGCAGTGATGAGCTTTAATTAAGAGCATCCAAATTATAAGTGCTGGCTAAAGGGGTAACAGACTATAACGTGTGAAAGATGAAAGTCCTGATCTAATATAATACAGCCAAGTGTTCCAGATATTGTGATACAGGCAGTGGCTTTAAATGAAATTAGTATGTCCTGATGATCCTCAATGGTGAGGCATCAGACACAGTGAAATATTTGGTCTCACGGCTCACTATGGAGAAAATGGAATCAATAGAAGCTCACAGTAGTCTATAGTGACTGAAATTACTTGCAACTAATCAGATTCTAGCTAACATTTTCTAGTATGTAATAGGAAAGTGAGAGCTAGAATCTGATTGGTTGCTATGGGCAACATCTCCACTTTTCCTTCCCCGCAGCTTATTAAATCTAGCCCAAGGAATCAGATACTGTACAAGAGATTGCCCATAGTACAACAGACCTGTCTCAAGATCCACATCTACATCTGCATAATAGCACAAGGCTAGTGGATGCAAAAGATACCTACTAATATCATCTTAGATCAGGGTTGCCGACTCTCCCGGAATATCCGAGAGACTCCTGAAATTTGGGCAGTTCTCCAGGTATCCCACGTTTTAGTTTATTTGTCAAACTTAGCTATGTCCCTGATGAAAGTTTGACAAATAAACTGAAACGTTGGACTAAAGGACTAAGTTCCAGGACTTTATTTTCAGCTATTAGAATCCTTCTGAGTGCCACTCCACTTATACATGTTTATATATAGACCTTTGGGCAGAGGTGGGCACTGGAGCAATCAAAATTGGTGATACTATTACATTGTGGAGTGCGATTCCCTTGTGTTT
>WWET01000930.1:0-12694 GCA_011038615.1 Limnodynastes dumerilii
TACACTTACCATGCTTCCCTCTTCGGAAATGGGCAATGCTCTGAAATATGAAATACTATAGTTACCCTAGCATAACATCTGGAGGGCACATGCGCCCTCCACTTACGCAAGCTGCATAAGTGACCTGCCGTTATTAAATCTGATCATGGTCCACTGTGTGCGTAAGTTTTCATTTTTTAGCGATTTGCGTATGTGCGCAGCCGATGTCATGCATCAGATCTCACTACGTACGAAGTTGATTTCCGCACGTGCACAACGGCGTATGACAGGGTGTGACTATACTCCATACATGGTAGAACACGTTATGTGGGTGGGGGAAGACATTTAAATTTCACAGTATGGGCTGGGTTAGGCCCTTTTGCGCGTATGTTCCCCACGTCCGCACAACGCTACGCAGAGAAATTAAGGTAGTGCGATGGCACGCGGAAGTCCACTAAATTCCATCCATCAGAGGGGAGTGTCTTGGGAGTGTACTTGCCACATAATTCTGGACTTTTGCTATTCCGTGCGTTCTTAAAGCACTCTTAAGTCTGAATACGGTCCTTAATGCTTATCTTTACCCAGAAAGTATAAGTCAAGAATTTACCACCAACTAAAACTGCCTAGAAATCCTAGAAATTAGCGATGATAAGCCGGTTCCGATGCTGAGGGACAAAGATATATCACATGAAAGCTATTCAGTGCCTAATAGCAATAGTGTCCCGTTATTTGATTAATGAATACACCACTAGAAAAAACCCTGAAGCATATAACAGAACACACTAAGGACGCACAAGTATATTAGACCCATTGCGCTGCCTATGTATATTCTGCAGAGGCTGGATGTCATTTCTACAATACACCATTGCATTTCTCTATCATTTTTTTATTTCTCTCCCTATTTAGCTGCCCACAACATTAGCTGCACCTTATCTCATATATGCACAGTGTAGTTCCACAATATGTCCTAGTGTGGTTGAAGTCCCCACATAGAGGGCTGTATTCTTTAAAACCGCGTATACGCAATCTACGTTGCAAAAAGTAACATAGATAGCGTAACGAAATTACTGCGCATGCGCAGTAGTTCATATCGGTAAACTCCGGCCGCATTGCATATGGGGTCTGAATACGGCCCAGAATGAGGGATTTCCGAAAGAGGGATATTCGAAAGTTCCTTTTTGGATGTCCCTATTTCGAGTACCCCTCCATTTAAAAAAAAAAAATTCAGAATGGGTGAATATGCCGATCAGCATACTCACCCATTCCTTTTCGGAAATACTGCTGCCGCCGCTGCCGCTGCTGTAGGACCGCAGGGGAAGGTAAGTAACCTCTCCAGGGTTAGGGACAGGCTGCGGGAGAGGGAGGGTTAGGGTCAGGCTGTGGGAGAGGGAGGGTTAGGGTCAGGCTGTGGAAACCAGAAATGCTCCTTATTCAATGAAAACAAATTCTCCAATTGTGAAATGGCTTCCGTGGGTTACATACATGGATGGTTCCACTCGGATGGTCCATGGTGAACAGAGGATAGCTTCCTCCCCTCCGGTAGTCCTCCCAAATTTACAGGCGGTAACTTAAATGGTATTATGGTCTGTAGGACTTTATCATCCATATAGTTCAGTTAGGTGTGACTTGATTATTCTGACTTCAAGTTTCTTTCGCATTAGTCATGTCATGAGCAGCAGTGTCTCCCCATTCCCCTCCCCCTCCTCATTGTTGTTTTTTTTTTCCCATAGTTTCTTTGTTTCCTGATCCTTGTGGAGGTTTGTCTTGATATTTAGAGATGTAAAGGGCTATTTGAAAGTCATATGTAATATTATTGTATACATGCCCCATGGAATGTAATGACCTCTATTCCCCTCTTTGTTTTATTCTGTACCCCTTGTTTTCTCAATAAACATTATTGATGATAAAAAAAAAAAATAATGATGTATGATTCATTACAGGAATATTTCCCAACTTTTCCCAACATATAGACACACCCATACACACCCACACACACACATAGACTAGGGTTAATTTATTCCACAGTCAATTAATTTACCAGCATGTTTTTGGAGTGTGGAATGAAACCGGAGTACCCGGAGGAAACCCACACAGACACGGGAAGAACACACAAACTCCACATAGATAAGGCCAAGTCTGAGAATTGCACTCTTGACCTCAGCGCTGTGAGACACAAATGCTACTCGCTGACCCACCGTGCTTCCCCATATACAATAATAGTGTATATTTGCTAAGAAGTTGTTGTCCTGCATTTCTGAAATAACTGTTCTGCGTAATGGACCAGATCCAGACTTAAGACCGATAGGGGATTTTTGCACGCTTATATGCGTAATTCATCTGTTGATCATTAATGTGCATGCCCAGGACCCTGAGCTACACATCAGAACGTATGGATATTGTTTCTGCAGTCCCTTATGTGGAGTGGACCAGACCTCTGAGCGTACTTTATGAGGTAGGGTTCTATACACGTAAGTTGGGGACAGTCCTTTACACCCATGCACAGAACTTAGTAGCGGCTGAACCTACCTTCCGCATGTTTCGAATGTTCATGCAGACACAGACACATTGATAGCCTTGTGTCAGACTTTCTGTGCTCACTCCAATCCCACTGCGCTTCCACCTAAAAAACAGACGCAAGATCAGCTCTGGATCAAGTTCTTAATCTCAGAGCAAAAACACCATTGCACAGAACATTACGGTTGTAATTAACATTGTCGGTTGTGCCCACTGTGTTACATGTAAGATGCACGGAAACGCCAAGTCTGTTCAGGAACATCACAACCGCTTATACACTTTGGGGACAGCGATATAATTTTTTCCCAGCCAATTACCAACTATATACTGAAAAAACTTAAGAAAAATAAAATAAAATAAATATACCAGAACATTACAGTGCATGTAATTAGAAAAATAACGTCTAATTGTCTTCAAGAACAACAGCAACAATACAGGCACCTGCTAGTTATTAAAACAGAATTAGAACAAAAGTATTAATCACCTTCAGAGAATTCTCTCTCCAGGAAGACTATTTTTTTTATTTATTTTCATGGCGTGACTGACAACACTGAAGGGTTATGGTAAATGCATGAACTGTGGCCTGCAGTAACCCTACAATCCTTTACCAATGTCCTATATTTGTTGCTCCTAGTTTCACTTATTGCATGAATAATTTTTTATAATGTAGAGAATATCCACACATTAATGCGATCACTCTGATAACCACTGTCCTCACACAGAATCCCGATAGCCGTGCCCTTATCTGGAGGGTAACTTAACTTATCTGACTCATGAGGACGTAACATGGAAGTGCGTCGACACACCTAGGGGATCCAGAGTTTAAGAGTAAGGGAAAACAGGTGCAATTGTACATCTCGGCTAAACCATTTTTCAATTGGAGGGTTGTTAATTAATTTGAATTATTTTGCATGCTTTACTTTTGCACATAGAACTCACATACTGTAAAGCTTTATGTTTTAATCTATAAAATAAACTAAGAAACTTCACCTCTCAGCTCTAATTCTACTTTCACAATTAAAATTTAGCTCCCCTTGCAGTTTGACGTGTTTTACTTTTTACCCAGGTCTACACATGCACCTAAATATACTGTACATTGTAATACTAGGACGCGCCCACTGAAAAGCACAACAACACCCCTGTCCCCTATATCTTATATGCATATCTACCCCCAGATATTCATTAACATATGTATTTTCCTCTCCAAATGATTTCTATTACTAAATATTCTAATTAGATTGTTTCCATATTCTGGCAGCACAATGGGGTAGATCCAGAACTACGTTTGCCGTACGTTTATTTGCGTAGCGTATTTACGCTTACGTATTCTATACACTCCCCTAGGCACACCCCTTGAATGTACGTATTTTGTCAAGATACGCTTTCCAAACCCTACCTTAACTTTTGCCGACGTAACCGCAGTGATCCGCTCACGTACGTATGGGCAACACGTAACGTATGGGCAACACGTATTTCCGCAGCTAAGCACACCCATACTGTACACTTTAAATACACCCCCCCGCCTACATAACGTGTTTCAGACGTATATTTTTGACTCACGTAAAATTGGCACGCCCACACGTAAGTATTTACGTGACACATATGTGAATGGCCCATACGTTCACAATTACGCTACGTTACGGAGTGTATTTTCTAAGGTGCGCATGCGCGGTACTTACCAAAAGGCGATTTTACATCTCCGCCATGCGTAAATTCGCTCACAAGCGTTGTTCTGGATCTGGGCCAATGTTATCACCTGGATCTGGTTCTGGTTTCTATAGTAAGGTTGCATTTAATGTAGAAAGCAGAGTCTTAAGAAAATGTCTCTGTCTCCACTGTGGCCCTCTGCCATCACATGTGCTGAGAGATGTAAACTTGTGCTTGTAAAAGAGACGGGCTTTGTCTAGCAGACATTTTATTTGCCAACCAGAGAGAGATTTTGAAAAGGTGATAGCTTCAGAAGATATGTAGGCTAACTGAAATGATAAATGTCTAAAAGCTTCTTAACTTGCTATTTAGAGGGAAAAGGAAACCTAAATGTTAAATTGTTGCTTTAAGTTGTCTAGAAATGAAAGGTTAAATTCTTACTATTGAAGTAATAATATAGGTCTGGATCCTGAGATCCTGAGATCTGATTGTGCTGCATTCAGCTCTTCAGATAGCTCAGGGCTGGTCCTAGGTTTGGCACCTCCCTGCAAACTTTGCGCCTTCCTGCAGAGGAGAGGGGAGAGGATGGGAGGGGAGTACGCAGAGGATTGGCTATGATGCCTCAGCAGCACACCAATATGGGATTGCCTATTGCTGTTTAACCTCATGCTTTCCAAGATTGTCACACCGTCTGTATGACAGCCAGAGTGAGGCAGCTCATCATGAGGTCGGCACTGCAAAGTAAAGAGAGCGCCCTTTTAGCCCGGCACTGTCCTGCATTGTATCCCTTCCCCCCACCCCGCTTACCTAATTGCGCTGGGCCTGTCTCTGGGTGGGTGATTCACTAACCACTCCCCTCTCTCACTCTGACATCAGGGCGGTAACATAACTTTTCACCAAAAAGAAAATAGCAGCAGATCAAAGTCTTTTTCAGTGTGTGGCATGATTCCATCCCTATACTGTAATAAGAAGCCCCTCCTTATTGCATGGGCAGCCCATGGATGGCTCATTAGTAAAAAAAAAAAAAGTAAAAATAGTATGGTCACTAGGATGCATGCAAATTTAATGATAAAAATGACAACTTGTTGGAAGTCTGGAACAACTTTGAGGCCAAAAATACTGCTGTAGGCTTTCAATAATTACTTAAACAAGCTCAAGGAACCAGTTCTCCTGGGACAGACAGAGATATGGTATCAGAAGGGTATAATCTGAAAGTCACAGGGTCACAGTCACAGTCACAGTCACAGTTCCAACTGGGGAAAAACAACAGGTAGCTCAGAGAGACAAGGCAAACGTGTCCAAGTTAAATGTCAACTGAGATATCAAATGACCAGCACTTTGCTCAGTGAGAAGCTGGAATAAATACTCACTAAACAGGTGCTGGCAATCAAGCACGAGTCCTTAATGACAGGAGGCACATGTGTCCATCACTGCAGCCCCTAGAGGCAGATCACAATACTATGGGCCTGATCCAGAGGTGAGCGTAGGACAGCTCCCACAGCATATCTTGGTGTGATTTTTCACTGCACATGGTCAGAAACAAAGAGCACACAGTCACGCCCCATTCACACCTGAATGCAAGTCGAGCTGAAGTGACTTGGAAGTGTTGTAGGAGGGAACATGAGAAGGCACACAATCACTGTACAGAAAGGACATGTCCAAGCAAGTGCACCCAATTCAGAGCTGAACATGGACGTAAAAAGAACTGTTTAGGCATAACATTTGCACCAGACACAAGTCATGTCTAAATCCAGGGGGCTGACACTCCAAGAACTATTTCTAACCCATGAGTTATAATTTCAGACTTAAAACTCAGAAGTTTTTTTTTAGCTGTGGTCAAACTGATCATAAATATAGTAATACATTTTTTTTTTAATAAATGACATTATTTTGTATTGTTTTGCTGCATTCGCACTATTCCTTAAAGTTTTCCAATATACAGTGTACAGTGTACTACCCTAGAATTGCGCTACGTATTTGGATAATTAGCTGCACTGAACTAGCTGGCTTTATGCCCCCACACAATGTGCCATGCTTGCATTGCCATCCAGAGGTACCATTGTGTGTGCCATTGTTCAGTCAGACTCTCCCCCATATTGCAGGTCTTCAAGCGTTCACTCAAAACACACCTGTTCAGGCTAGCCTATCCCTCCTCCACTTAACATCCACACCACATCTTTTATCTATCCCTTCTCTTCCTTCCCACTCTCCCCCGCTCTCACCAGTAGTCCACTTCCTTCCCTCTCCTTATGTCTTCTGTAAGTTCTTCCCTACCACATAGTGTGTTAGCTCACGTGAGCAGGGCCCTCCATCCTAGTGTTGTTCCTTCCTCCACCACTCCCCCATCACTTTGTACCCTCTTGTCCCCCTCTGCTACCCTTTTACCCAATCCCCAACTGGTGGCTCCCTCTCAACCTCTCACTGCGCTCTATCCTCTGCTACCTGATCTTCCAAGCTTGACACCTCGCATTTTGTCTTGCTGTCTGTGCTTGCTTCACTTTATTGTATTTCTGTTATATTTTTATAGTCATATTGGGCCTGATCCAGAACAACGCAAATTTACGTGTGGCGGACACATAAAATCGCCCTTTGGTAAGTACTGCGCATGTGCACCATAGAAATATATGTGTCGTAAAATGTATGTGTCACGTAAATACTTACGTGTGGGCGTGCCAATTTTACGTGTGTCCAAAATACGTCTGAAATACGTGAAGTAGGCGGGTGGTGGTATTTAAAGTGTACAGTATGGGCGTGCTTAGCTGCGTAAATTCATCTAGCCCATACGTACGTGTGCGTATGACTGCGGTTACGTTGGAAAAAGTTAAGGTAGAGTTTGGAAAGCGTATCTTGACAAAATACGTACGTTTAAGGGGTGTGTCGAGGGGAGTGTAACGAATTTACGCGCAAGAAAATATGCTCCGCGAATTTACGCGCACGAAAATACGCTCCGCGAATAAACGTACGGCAAACGTAGTTCTGGATCTACCCCATTGTATTTAATATATACTATGCTGTGCATCCCTACCCTGTTTGTCTGTACTGTATTTTGTTGTATTTTGTACAGCGCTGCGGACACCTTGTGGCACCTTATAAATAAACAATAATAATAATAAAATTGTATAACACGCAGCATTCTCTGATTTTACCACCGCAAGTATGCCATGCACGGTGCGTTGAGCTTTGTCCGAAAGCAGTATCCTAACACATATACTATCTTTGTTTCTGTGAACAAAAACCCATATATTCCATCTGCTGCATGTACAATTGTATATAACAGCATTCCTAATAGTATATAAATGATCTGTCGCTAGATGTTAATTGAAACATTTTATTCAACAATATCTAACTACCGTATAAGAGGAAGCACCACAGATTGGTAATAAGCCCATTGTCTTATTGATAATGAAGTAAAATGCTCTTGTTGAATCACAGTAACTGTACCACCTCATTAGTTTTGTTAATAAATGTATTTGAGACATTTTTTTAAAATGTAGAATAGTTACCCAAACGTAAAATCAAATCATTAGATAAGTCTGGAAAGAATATATAAAACTATTTCAATTAGTTCCACTGCAACAGATGGCAAGATCATAATTCTAATTATTAAGGTTGCTCGAAGTGTAATCCCTAGATGCACTAGAGAAGTTAGACTTTAGCTGAGTACACACTTGTTTCATTCTCATCCAGTCCGACCATGGACGGGTTCCATTCACCGCTGCAAATACCTATTTTCGATTTACACACAGCCGACAGCTGATTGTTGGCTGTGTGTATTTTAGAATATAGTACTATTTAAAAATTTGCCCCGCAACTCTGCACTTCCTGAACGACTGGACAGGTTAGTGCACGGGAGAGGATGGATAGGTGAAGGGGACACTTAGGGTTAGACTGCGGCGAGGTGACGGATCGCAAAAGGAGAGACTTAGGGTCAGGCTGCGGGGAGGGGAGTCTTAGGATTAGGCTGCGGGGAAGAGAGTCTTAGGGTCAGGCTGTGGGGAAGGGAGTGTTATGGTTAGGCTGCAGGGAAGGGAGTCTTAGGGTTGGGCTGCAGGGAAGGGAGTCTTAGGGTTAGGCTGTGGAGGTTGGGGTTAGGGTAATAGAAGAGGAGGGTTAGGGTAAGAATTGGCATAAGGGTTGGGGTTGTGAAAATAGGGATAGGCTCTTACCTGTCTGTGGTGAAGCAGGAACTTTCTGAGCAGCTTCTTCAAAAAAGGGTCTTCTCAGCGGTGAAGCACACCCATCACAGACCTACCAGGAGATCCAATATTGGCATCTGGTCGTGTCAAAAGATTTTTAAACCTGCTGAAAAATTAGGACACTCAACCTCTAATTACTTGACCAAAATAGAAGTGTGTAAGCTCTGGTTTGTCCAATTCTTCTCCCAATGCATTATGTAAACATCTCTGTAAGTGACAGCAGCACATACTAAGATTGGAAGAGTGTGTACAGTGGCAGGATCCTTTCAGCAGATGGTTACAGCAGATATAGATTGGATATTCGCAATTTGTACACATGGACAAGTCTGAACACAGACATCGGGTGTTGTATTTGCAACCTAGGTCTCCAGTAGGTGGACATGGTCTGGTCAGGAGATGGTTCCCCAGAGGATAGGAGTGTCCCCAGCTTTATACCATGTACTGAAGTGGAGATTACAGACTCTGTGGAACTTTCTTCTAATTCTAAGGAATTATTCTAATTATATTATGGTTATCCTCATGTTGTGGGCAGGACCAGGATCCTGATATCTGTGACCTCAAACTTAATGAAGTTTTATGACTTGTTCCTACCTGTTTTTTTGGCATGCACAGCAAAAATGCTAAATACAAAAGGCCTATACTCAGCCTGACCACCCCTTCCCCCCACTTCTACTGACACATCACAGACACCTTGAGGTAGATCCAGAACTAAGTACGCTAGTCGGAGGCGGGGTGAGGCATTTAAATCGCACAGTATGGGCGTGCTTAGGCACTTACGTACGTGAAGCGTATACGTACGTACGTAGTTACGCTTTCAAAAGTTAAGGTAGGGTTTGGCAAGAGTAAAACAGCCAAAGTATGTATGAGTGAGGTGATTGCATAGAAAATACGCTACGCAATGAAATGTAATGGCAACGTAGGTCTGGATCTGGTCCCTTGTGTGGTCAATGCTGTCTGGGCCAGATAAGATATCCCTGAATGCACGGCACTGTGCAGTAGCATCAGAAGCTGCTTGGAGTCTCTATATCAGGGTTGGCCACCAGTCTAGGAATAAGAACCAAAAAATGACAGTTGAAATCACAAGGAGCTGGGCTAATTTTATAATATACATATATCTGCTCCTGAATTCTTGTGCTCCCTCTGCAGGCTGAGTGAGGCCCCCACAGGCTGTCCACATGGTGCCTGTTTCTTTATTTCTTTTTTTTTTTTATATCCCTGGCAGCTGCTGCAGCTCATGCCGGGCATCTGCAAATCAGAGGTCTCTTTCTATAAGCAATGCTATTTCATAGTAGCTAAAAGCCGCTATTAAAAAAAATTGCACCTATAAAGAGATCCCTGATTTGCAGCTGCTTCCCATAAGCTGTATTCTATGAAATATCTGGCTCATGGGCAGGAGATCGCATATCAGCGATAAAAGAGCCGCATGTGACTTGAGAGCGGCCATCCCGGGTGTATATACTATTTGTAGCATTTACTATATACGGACCATATTCAGAGATCCGTTTTCGAGGTGAGTTCAGTGCATATTTTTAGGATCAGAACAACCGCGCATGCGTAGTAACTTTATTTACGTATTTTACGATGACTATACACGCGGAAGTGCCTCACGGATGGACTTGTGAATCGCAAATAAAATAAAAAGGGGCGGGGAAGGCATTTAAATGAAGGTATGTGGGCGTGACCAACACATACGCACGCAACTGCTCACGGAAAGTTACAAGTGGTCTATGGAGGCGGAGAGAGGGGAGAGAGGGGAATGTCATGGGTGTGAGGGGGTTTGGCCTGCACGGGCCGTGCGTATATTTGCGTGCCTTCAAGGAAACGGATCTCTGAATACGCCCCTACTATTTGTAGTATATAGTATGAACTATTTGTAGTAGTATTTGTGTTTTCTGTGCATGATGTGTATTATGTTCCCTATTATATATCTATTATCCACAATTACCAAGGTCATAAAGGAAAAACATTTTCAAAACTATACTTACTATAACGCAAACAGGAAAGCCGATTAATGTGAATTGTCTCAGGGGACATAGAATCGCCACACTGATTGCATTAAAGTAACCTTTTTTTTTTTCATCTGATTGAACTGTCAGCGAGACTTACGAAAATTAATGTCCTTGCTTCAGTCTTACACTTTTTCACTCTGAGCAAATAAAGGAAATTAACATTGTTTTAATCAATTAATTAGCGAATCATTAGAGGAACTCAGTGTGAGTTATTTTAATTATGTGTAGTTAATTCACATACACATAAGTATTATATATCATGATAATTATTTCCTGTAAAAAATACAATTATACCAAAATTAATGAATCACAGCATTGTTTCCTTCAAAATCAAATTAATACGCATGAACCCTATATAACTAAAGATTTCATTATATGTCATGTGGACGTCCTTTTGAAATGAACTGCTGCAATCACTGTTTTATAGTATAGCAAATCATTGGAGACATCCCAGAGTGGGATACTGTTCAAGGACTGGCTCTCCCGATGCCCTCATTGTCCTCCAATTATACCTTGCTCCCATGGCAATCTACCTAATTTGCTGTGGCGGAACTATTTTACATAGCATTTCTTACAGTGTTTTTAATGCCTGGAGCAAATACTTCATTTTCTAGGACATATTTAAATAACACTTTATCAATCGACTGAAAGTGTATTATGTTACGTAGCAAGAAGACAGGCTGCGCTTCTGTTTCAACAAATTAAATGTGAGCAAGTGTATATACAGTATAAATATAGGGGTGCAGCCAAGAACCAAAGTGACCACTATGTAACTACAAGGAACAAAAGAGGTCCGGCGCTCCAAACACACATTATATAACACTATGTGTCAGCACATAAATAAAAAGGAGGTTTAGTTCACAGGTTTTATGTGACACACTACAAGACTCCTGGGCATCAGGATTTAAAAATGCTCCCTTTCTAAGATAAGTAGGTAAGTAATTAGCGCGTTAGGGTTGGGGGTAGGAGGTTGGGTTAGAGTTATTGTAATGTCAAACACAGGGGTGTGGAATATAAAACCTAATGCCTACCCAGGGCCGGCGCTAGATCACTTAGAGCGCAGGGCCGGGGGGGGGGGGGGGGAAAGCAGCCCCCCACCTCCATTTACCTTCCGGCCAGGTTTAAAGACCACGTATACGCAATCTACGTTGCAAGAAGTAACATTGATTATGTTACAAAATTACTGCGCATGCGCAGTAGCACTTTTGTGCAACGCGGCCGGAGCTCTGCATACAGCCCATTATCCTTAGTGTCAGCTATACCATACAGGCCGTCATACAATACAAACTGCAACTTTCTGACCACTATGCAATAAGTTCAACATTCTTTGTAACCTAAAAACCAAAAACAGAAATCGTTTGTAGCCACAATACTAAAGAAGCAGAGCCTTGTGAGCTCTTGCTGTTATGTGACTTACAGGCTGCGCTTGCGATGCTCCAGCTTGCAGGGTGATTGGTATACTTTCCTGGGCTTTTACATCTTTGAAAAGCGTCTCTCCACAAACCAGTAATGGGCTTTCCCCCTGGGGGGTTATTATTGTGATTTTCTTTTATTTTGATACATTAATGCGTTGGCCAATATGTGTGTTTTGTTTTTACTTTAATAATTATTAATATCATTGCTTACACATTGAAAGCTTTCTCTTCATCTTTTATATATTGACACTTTGTATGGCTAAATGCCTGCTACAAAATATCGGGTGTTGAGACTGATTGAATTACTGAACGCCTTTCCTGGATCCTCATAAGTTATATGGAAGTCCACAGCATACTAATTCCAGTATAAGAGGAATATATTCTCTCTAGTGGTTGCGATGGAACTTATTTGAACAGAACCCTCTATATCACACAGTAGTGTAGACTGCCAGGACTGGTCTCCTCCACCCTTTATTAGGTACAGATGTGCTACTGTACCGAAATATGATCCCTTAGAGAGTGTCTACTAAACTGCCTGCATGAGATAAAATATACCAGCTGTGTTCTAATGGGAAATTGTTAAGTACTATAAAAATCAATTAAGCAGATGCTAACAACATTGAAATTCAAGACTATTATTCTCTCCAACTTAGATAACTCTGGTGAGAATTAATAATTTTGCTAGTGGTAATAATAGGAGTCTACTATATTAAATGCAAAATTATTTAAACTTGAAACTATTAGCTTTAATCAGCATTCTGCAATTTATCATTTTGAATTGGGAAACACTAAGTAACTACTTCTTAATAATATTACGATTGTAAATGTTTGTGAGGTTAAATAAAGTATACAGGGATGATACATTGAATTCTTAGAATGTTGATTTGAATGGGGAGCTATAGATTTTGTCAGAGGGACTTGATTGATATTCCCT
>WWET01000930.1:52043-69208 GCA_011038615.1 Limnodynastes dumerilii
ATTTTTGTTTAGTGGGGAATGACTGCCCCCCCCCTCCCCCTGGAACTTCTACACAAAAGTGAATGAAATGAAAATTGGGATGAAACGATAACCATTTTATTTGAACTCGTCGACTGTTGTCTTTTCTGTTTACCAAATATAAGCTTATCTTCATGTGTGAGCTGCATACATTTTCTTCTTCCAGCCATTTTTTCCCCCTTTTTTTAGAATGACTAATTACAAAGTGCTAACTGGTAGTTAATGGTAATATTTATTTAATATATAAATATATTTATATAGTTCAATAAACAATGAAACTGGGGTTGGTCAATCCCAGAAATACTAATGAAAATTAACATAGGATTGGGAATCCTTTTATATCTACAGTCACGGTTATAACTGTTTGTAAACAAGATACCAAATGTGAGAAAAAGGGCCTGATGCTCCATATTAGTCCTTGGACTTTTACCCCTCCCACCCTGAAGGTTTTACTTCTTATACCCCTGACTGTCTTTTGTGGTTTATATAGTTGGTTGGGACTGTTGCAGATTTAATTTCATCCAACGATTTCCCAATATAATACAGTATTTCACAATATTTCATTTAGTTGCAAATGTTTAACTGTATAATCTATACAATAACAAATCATATCAAATGTTTCACAAGCATAGTGCATAAAGCTTCCATTATTCTGTATGCAAACAGCCGTAATAAAGGTTTCAATGATACTATTAATGCTTCTCATCAGGAAATGGAAATTAAGAAAATGGCAAAGACGGGTAACAAAGACGCCTGCAGGGTACTGGCAAAACAACTGGTTCAACTTCGTAAGCAGAAAACTCGAACCTATGCTGTAAGTTCAAAGGTCACATCCATGTCAACGCAGACCAAAGTTATGAGCTCACAGATGAAGATGGCAGGCGCAATGTCTACTACCGCCAAGGTAAGTGAGATAATACTGAGATAAATAGTTTTTGTTTATACTCATGAATGTAAGGATTTTAGACTGAAACCCGACCTCTGCTTTGAAGTCCAAGCGCAGCAGCGATCCAATGCCAGATCCCCGTTGTATGCATACACTCGTGCGGGTGAGGGGAGGGCGCTCTGCCTGCATGCATGGAGTTAGTCAGTAACTTCCGAGTCATCCTCACGTACATTAGGTGCATCTCAGAAGTCTTTATAGGGAGTAAACTCTTAAACACTGTTATACTTAATGTACACCTCCTTCCCCGCCATCTGAAAGACTTCCAGTGCACAGCTTTGGATTCTCAGGATCCAGATCCGTACTGGGAGAACACTGCACTCATGTTGTGGAAATCTGGATCCAGTCCTTCATTATGCCACTTCCATGACATATTTTTTAAATTTTCCACCAATAATCGGCAAGGCCTGGATTCTGCCTTATCAGCAACATCCGTTTCCTGAACGTGTTTGCACGTAGATGAGCAATTGTGACCGCGTTACTGCCCGCTTCTCTTATAGCAACAGCCTTTCAATAGAAAAGGCCTACCTTACAAATGTAAAATGGCTGCAGCCCTAAAGTAGTATACTCGTGGTCATAGTCAGACCCACTCGCCAACACAACCAGGCCCCGTGTCCATGGTCTTAATTCTAGATAAGTCAGAAATGTGTAAACACTGAAACCAGGGCTCTGTAACCTCCCAGTCTTATTTTATAACTACTGATTAAAAGCGCTATATAAAAATCCGTTAATAAAGAAGTATAAATGGGATAGTAGAGCAATGGTCGTTTCTTTGTAAATTATCATCTCTATAAGTGTCAGACTTTAAATGTTTTATTTAGATGTTTTGTTTTCTGCATCCTAGACAATGCAAGCAGTAAACAAGAAAATGGACCCGCAGAAAACCCTTCAAACAATGCAAAATTTCCAGAAAGAAAATATGAAAATGGAAATGACGGAAGAAATGAGTAGGTTTTTTTTCTTATATACAGGCTTATTTCTTTGCAAGCATTGAAGCATTATTGCTCCTACAAAGTTAACTTCTTATTGCAGTGTTATTGTGTCCTTGCAAATGGCTTTCTGCACATACTGCGTGGAGAGTCAAAAACTGTGCAAGAGCACCCCTTCTGTTTAGCAGCTGCCACTTGCTGTATAGCAGGCATGTTAAACTCTAAGCCCAAGAGCTTTTATTTTGCTGCCCCATCTCACACTGGGAGGTCTGTTGCTGAGTTGTTGCTGAAGAGGGCCTGCTATCATCCGCCACAGCAGTTTAATGGGACAGCTGATTGCAAAGCCCTTTTCAGCTGTATAACTGCTGCATCGGCCAACAGCAGGAAATAGTTTGCTTTACGACCGGCGTCACGCAGAAGAGCTGGAAGACTGTGTGCACTGCACAGGAGCTACATGGACAAAACTTATGTAAGGTATAAACAGAAGAGGCTAGAAACTACTGAATGGGGAATTGCTGGGAGCTGGAGCCATATGAATGCAGAATATTATGGAGCTGGAGATATTACTGTATGATGTGGGATACAAGGAGCTGGATAGCCATATGATGTGGACTACTGGGAGCTGGAGAGACATGATGGGAGATAATGGGAGCTGGAGAGACATGATGGGGATAATGGGAGCTGGAGAGACAAGATGGGGGCTAATGAGAGCTGGAGACACAAGATGAGGAATAATGGGAGCTGGAGAGACAAGATGGGGAATAATGGGAGCTGTAGAGACATGATGGGGAATAATGGAAGCTGGAGAGACATGATGGGGAATAATGGAAGCTGGGGAGACATGATGGGAGATAATGGAAGCTGGAAAGACATGATAGGGAATGCTGGGAAGGCTGGATGTTACTCTATTTTTCTTGTGGCCCAAGCAATCTTTTAGTTTGATTTTTTGGCACATTTGAGGTTTTGAGGTTGACAAGTATTCTGTATAGTATAATGTAGAACCTAATGCTAATAAATGTTTTGCATGATTATTCATTTATTATACCAAATAGTATAGTAAACTTTTGTGTTTTTTTTTTACTTATGTGGCATGTGTTTTTATTGTAATAGAAGGCAAGTGAGACCATTATGTTGTCTAAACTGATGGAGCATTACTTTTACTATTTTGATAATTAGTAATCTGACATTTCTGTCTGTCCTTGATAGTAAATGACACTCTGGATGACATTTTTGATGCATCTGAAGATGAAGAAGAAAGCCAGGACATTGTCAACCAGGTGTTGGATGAGATTGGCATTGAAATCTCTGGAAAGGTATGTGTATATGCCCATTCCATACAACTGCTTAAATGTTATATCATCATTACTTTGTATGGATTAGAAGAAGCAAAGGCTTACATGAGGGCTCTTCATGCTTATATGATGTGTTGGCTCTGAGCAGCATTGATCAGTCAATGCAGATTAGTATCATATATGAAGAAGGAGGGACAATACCCATGAGACTTAGATTGTTGCAATGTCACCTGTTGTGTTTAGCAACCACCTTCTTCAGCTCTCTCTTCTTGAATTGTGTTAGTGTGTTTCTTTTTCATCTCCGGTCTTTTGCAACTGCCAACAAAATAGATTACCTTGTTCACAAATCCACCTTTTAACATAAACTCTCAATTCTTATGCTCAGCTTAGGGTGTTTTTTGCTCTGAACCATTAACACAACATTTTTCTATTCTTTTTCAGTTTTTTTTGTAAGATCAATAACTTTATAGTCTCTTGCAGTTTTATTTCTGTACTGTGTTCATGAACCTACAACCTGGTTTCTGAAGCTGGGTATTCTATACCTGCCAATTATCATGCCAATCACACAGTGAACAACCATTTTTATACATCTTACCAGCATGTATTGCTCAACGATTCTGTGCAATCGCACACAGTGGCATCCAATCATTTGATTGGATTTTTGGAAACTGCTAAATTTAATGATCAATAGTATCCCAAAGTCAGCAGTTTGTGAAATGATTCTTGTAACGCACTAGCTCTATGTTGTTGGCATGTGTGTTCAAATGTGGGCCAAGGCAGAAATCCGTTGTGGTGTATGGCAGCATCATGGGGTTAATTGTGATAAGTGTGGGAGCTAAACTACAATAGTTTTAAATAATCTGATCATATAAAGCCCCAAAAATGTGTTTCCAGCTTTAGATTTAGCGTTAAATCAGGTACACATTTTATAATGTCCTTAGTTCTCGTCATAGCGTCCGATAGCAAGGGACATGCCATAGTGGTCACATACTGCTTAGTTATCGAGATATCACCTTGTCGCTATGAGCCCTGGATCATTCAGGAATTCCAAGGTTAACTATTATCTTTTACATTTTGCAGATGGCAAAAGCTCCATCAGCTGCCAAAGGCCTTCCCTCCGCGTCCACCGCCAAAGCCAACACCATTTCAGACGAAGAGATCGAGCGTCAACTCAAGGCTCTGGGAGTAGATTAACTGTTGGGCGGCATTTAGCCTCTGCTCTGTGTGGACAATTTTGGCTACCAATGAACCTGCACCGTACCTGCTTTGGAGAAGAGTGGTTTATTTTTAAAGAGGATTGAAGGAACTGACGTGGCTTTTGTTTGTTTGTTAATGGACACTGCGGTGTATACTAATTGTATATAGGACAATAACCCTTTTATTATGTACAAATGTCCCTTTTTCTCGTGAATGGCATCTGCCGCCGTGTAAGATGTTCCTACTTAATGGGTGTATACATTTTCAAACTGGACTTATAGGATTGGCAATGTATTGAAAACGGTTTATAACGATACATATATTGTATTGGTTGACCATCTCCTGACTTTTCCAGCCATATGCATGGTAACGGATCCCTTAATTGCATGTCAATTACTTTACTAACGCTGGTACCTTAGTAACAAAGCATTGGAATTATATCTAGTTAGCATTTGCTACTTTTGCTCTATGCCTTTACATCAACGTATGGGTAACAAAATGGCTGAGCACAGGTAAAGGCAATTCTTTATAACTGTGCACACTTGGTTACATACCGGGGACTGTCTCGATTCCCAGCCTTTCGGAGGAGTTTAATTGATAGCTTCAATGCAAAGGGCACACCCTACCATATATTATGGTAACAGCACTTTGCAGGTCTCTCCTTGGCACCTCTGTGGGGTGTAAGATAAAAATGGCGGATGTTCAATCCACGCCAAGAGGCACATCACCGAATGTCTGAATACAACTCAGATTTCTCAATCTAATAACTAAAGCAAGGTTTACTATTACCTAGAATTTATTTGTACGGGTAGAAATGTCTTTGCATGTAGGTGAAAGCTTATGACATCCCATTATAAATATTAAGATCACAGTTACCATCTCTGTAGTCAGGACTGTTACTTCTTTTTTTAAATAGTTTACTGTTTGGGAATAATGGAAGACCATGTTTTCTTTTCACGTGCTGTTAACATCAAATTGTGTGCCTTTGTAAATTAAATTAAAGCCTTATCATAACCATTATTTTATTTATATATTCTCAGTTTTTGTAAATAAAACTGATGGGAAAAGTACAAAATTATGGCAACAAAATTCTCTGGGAATGTGTTCTGTACAATGGGCTGGATCCAGCATTAAGTGCTTGAAATTAGCATGTTGATTTCAGGGGGAGTCAAGTTAATTGTATTCTTTGCATGCAGGGATTTATCTTTTAATTGCTTACTGCACACAGATACTGACCAGCTTTACTATCACACTGTTATTTAGACTTGGGATAGGAAACATCACCTCTCAACTCTAATACTGTTTGCAACAGATGAAATATGACTCCCCTGCAATCAACATGGTTTTAGCCCAGGAGTAACTAAGTTCAATCACTTAACTAGGTCTGGATCCAGCCCAATGTTTAGTATGTCTTCATTTTATTTAACATCATCCTGTATTTTGTGTTAGATTGCTAAATACACAAATACATATTTTTAGTGAAAGCACAAATCAGCGGTACGTGTGCATATTAGGCTAGGATTAAACATTTAAATAGTGTTTATATACTCATTTTATTAAGACTAATGGAATAATGAAAACAATTTCCAACTTTTAATCTCATTACAATAAACTTCTCAACTCTCATCACTTCCTTCCAGAAAAAAAGCCAAATACTTGTGAATACTTTCATTATTTGCACTGTACCGAACATTCGTACATGGAGACTGGAATGGTTTGTGGCTCTTGAAGGTCAATAATCACCAGTGTATTAAAGTCAACAGGAATCTATTTCAACTGAAAATCTTTTTTTTTCCACTGCCAGACACGAGCAAGCCCTCCCATTAAATTACAGTGCATGCCTTAGCTGCAGCTAAGTGTCTCATAGATAAACAGACAGCAGGAAGCCACTCCTCTTTAACCTTTCTGATTCCCTTTGTGTAGTAGGCATGGAAAAGGTGACTTCTCACCTCCAATGCAAGGGGGAAGACTTCCATAAGGGCTGTGGTCCCCACAGCTAACCTTCAAGACTCTTCCCACTTTCCATATGTCCAGGGCTCTGAAAGTCTGCATAGAAGGGTGGAGTAAACACCTCCATCACTTTCCTCTCTCATGTGGACTTGAGGGCAGGTATGCTTCCTCCGTAACTATGCTGTAATTACGGAAGGTAGGCGGGTGGGGGGAAAATAGGAGTGGAGGGCTGGGTTAGGGCCTTACGCCGGCCACAGGGGGAGAGTTGTGGGGAGTGCATAGGAGCTACGCTGGCCGTAAATACGCAAAACAGCACAGTGTAGCTCTGGATCAGGCCCAATGTACATGTAATTGATGTGTTCTAAGAAGGATAGTCTGTGTGCGATCCAAAATGTGGGTTTGAAAGAAGACAGGGACTTTATGTGGGGAATATGGTGACAGAAGTATTTGGATTGTTTTGTTTTTGTTTTTTGAAATGTGTGTTTATTTAAGAAGTATTAAAATTCATTACAAAAACCAAGAGAGAACACAGCCAACGTATGTAACTGAAACACAAGAAAACAAGAATCATAATACTTAAAATGTAAAATGCTTTTATTTGCTCTAGAATGTCATAAAGGGTTATGACCCAATATTTGTACCCATGGATAAAGCCCACACTCCACCCATAAAAGTGGAGTGTTTGACCCCGTCAAGAACGACCCTATTTCAATAGAGCCGTTCTCTCCCAGCCAGTTTTGTACACAGTGCTCTGACAGGTAAGTAAGAATTCTATCCTCAACCCTCTCCCTAACCCTACCTTTTCATTGCCCTGTCCACCCCTTCCCTGCAGCCTGACCCTCCCTTCCCCAGAGCCTAACCCTAACCCTCCTCCTAAGCCTAAAAGTCCCCGGAGAGGTTACACACCTCCGGCCCCGGTGCTTCCAAAAGTGAATGGGTGAGTATGCCGATCGCATATTCACCCATTCATATAAAAATAATCTAAAATGGCTGCCATTCGTAATAGAGACAGCTGAAAAGGAACCTTTGGCTGTCTCTACTTCTAAATGACAGCCATCTGTGTAAAGGTGTTTGCTTGCCACAGAAATACTACATTAAGATAGGGATGTATTCATTTTTTTAAATAGCAAAATTGAGTCATATTATTTAATAAATAGTGCTAGTATTTTACACTTTTCAATTTTAATCAAACATTGTAACACAAGACGGTATTGGCAGACTCTGAGGAAAGAAGTCCCTACTCACAAGCTTACAATCTATATGGTTTTATACATACGGAAAAGTGCTATATGTCTCACAAATTAGAACTTCACTGTTCACAGGATCCCTTAATAGTTGCAAAATCTATTCTTTGATGGGTTATATATTTCCTACTGTTTCTTCTTTCCTACAATACACAGCCCAACCCATAGTTCTTTAGACCTGATCCTAGGGGGGCTGTCCCGCTGACCTGCCAGCTTGTTATTTTCTTCTGTGCGCCACATTATTCCTTAAAACATTACGGGTTATCCAGAATTTTTTTTCTAGGTCTAGAAACGGCACTGGGCAGGAGAGAAATGGTTGTAGATATAGGGACAACACTGGATGGATGAGCACATAGAGGAAATAAGTGGCTGATGGGGCATATGAGAATTGCTGGGCAAACTCAGGGGCATATGAGGATGGCTGGGTACATACAGGGGGCAAATGGGTGGCCTTTAATGTCAAACATAAAATGTTAAAAATGTATTTAGCCTGTGACGAAATTGCAAAGAGACAGGAAGGAAAATTTGACACAGGACTGGAAGGGCAGGCCTGAAAGGAATGCAGCTCATTGGCTCCTGATTTACAGGGTAAAGAACCAGCAGTCAGCAAGCACCATGATTGCCTCTGGTCTAGTATAGAGCACTGATTGCTCATGGCCTATTTCTGAGGGGAGGCCTGGGTGCTGTAAGTGTATGTGGTGGTAAGATAAAAATGTACCTTTAAATAAAACTCCAACAGCGATGGAAGTCATATATCTTAAATAATAGACTGCTTGAATGTGTTATATACAGTGTGATTCTTCCAGATGGAAACCGTATTCTACCTAGTAACTGTCACTGCTTTTCTGACCACGGTGTTGGTTCTGTCATGTGGCATGGTGTAAATAATGCACTCCTCTAAACAATATCAGCACACAGCAAATGTCAGTACAGCTTTTTTATCTACATAATGTGGATTATTGTGCATTCTACAATAAGAATAACACATAAAGCACTACACACCAACTTAGACCCCCCCTACAAATAAGATCTATTGCCTGCGAAAATGGGATTAAGCACAAAGAGCACCTATTCCATTCTATTAGTCTACAGTAAGTCAAATTCATGGATTTTATTATGCACCTTTATGTGGTGTGTATTCAAATCCGTGATGCTAATTTGCAAAAAAAAATGCACCGCAACCAGATATCGTGGTGAACTGAATCGGGTCCTAGCTGCAAGTGTGATCCTAAGTCATTTATATAGTCGTTTGTTTGATGTGTAACAGTGCATCTGGAAAGTATTCACAGCGCTTCACTTTTTCCACATTTTGGGCCTGATCCAGATCCGAAGTCTAATTACGTGAGATAGAGGGGAGTGCACACCCCCTGTCAGCCCCCTCCCACACTACAATTACCATCCTTCCCCCGCCCGGGCGGAAGGGAAGCACAGCCCACCTGATTTGGATGTAAATACCCTCAAATTAAAGCTGAAAACCTGCAGTTAAAGCACATCTTATTTGTTTCATTTCAAATCCATTGTGCTGTATAGAGCCCAAAATATGACAATTGTGTCAATGGGCCTGATCCAGAGCTACGGCCGCCGGCGGCGTTAACGTACTAACGCCGCCGTCCCAGCGTATCAACTCTCCCTTACGCCGGCTGAAGTTAGGGTAGCCTTCAGCTGGCGTAAGGGAGAGTTAATACGCTCCTACAAGGGGGAGTGTCGGGCCAGAGCAGCGATGTTACGCTGAGCGCTACAGCGCTCAGTGTAACATCGTAGCTCTGGATCAGGCCCAATGTCCCAATATTTATGGACCTGACTGTACATGTGAGTTCTGAGTTTTCTGATTTTTTATAAATTTGCAAAAATCTCCCAAAAAAGTTTTCACGTTGTCATTATGTTGTATTGTGTGTAGAATTTTGAGGGAAAAAATTAATTTAATCCATTTTGAAATAAGGCTGTAACATAACAAAATGTGGAAAAAGTAAAGTGCTGGATGCACTGTAGAATGTATTGCTCTTAATACACAAGTTTTCATTAAGAACATTAGGCCAGATCCTGAGCTACATACGCGAGCGATTTTACACTAGCCGTTGATGTAAAATCGCCCATTAGTATTTACTGTGCATGCACAAGGCAGATGTTACGCCACGTAACTCTGAACGCATGTGCCATCAGTGTAACTATGAACGAAGGGGCGGGGGCATCCATACGACACCCGTAGTTACGCTTTTGTAGGCGGAGGGAGGCATTTAAATCATACAGTATGGGTCCGGTTAGGCTGTTACAAACGTGAATCCATTACACACGTCCGTACTTACGCTTTGAAAATTTAAGGTAGGGTTTGGGAAGCGTAAAACAACCAAAGTACGTACGGGTGAGGGGAATGCATAAAAATACGCTAGTGTAAATACGCTACGCAATGTAACGTAACTAGCACTTAGGTCTGGATTTACCCCAATGTAGTCATTAAAAAGCACTATTTCTAATCAATGAACCTAAAACAGATATTATTTACACAAGCTAATATATTACTTAGCCTGTAATGTATATTATTATACTGTACATCCGTGGCTTTGGTTGTTACAAGCTATACATGTTTCATTGCTCTAGTCTTTCTCGGTATGTTTTATGATAAATGCTTCCGCAACACAAATATTAGTGAAACAATTCTGACCTCTTGTGGTAATGTTTTATACAACAACTTGCTACAAAGGACACTTACATTGCACAGAAGAAGATCAACATTTAATTTCAATATAAATAAATAATTTACATCTAATATAGTAGAACGCACAAAAACCCACTGTATAAACGATAAATAATAAATACAATTAAGTACAATTAATAGATCGGCACTTAAAGAAAATTCTATTTTTTTCAAGGTGCACATTGAATAATATAAATATCCTGTTTTTTTTTCTATGATAAAGCAGAATAAAAATAAATAAAAATCACAAGATTACATTTTATATTAGTGCTGTGGTTATTGGATTGTACATATTGTACGTAAATCAGGATTTGAAGTGAGGGGGTATACAGGGATATGCCATACCGTCACTTCTCCCATTGATTTAATTGAAAAGCTGGAAATCTCCATTCACTTCTATTATTTCAAAAATTTCATTCTGCCACCTCTAAAGGTCCATACCGTCACTTTTCATTTTCCACTTCGACAACAGGGTTAAATTGTTTATTTAGTCTACACACTAAGTAGAAGTAGTCATTTAATTAAATCTAAATACATTCCATTCGGACATCCTGTTAATGCTTATGTAGTAATAATGGGGCTGATCCATGATAACGCCCGTCGTCGCTAGGACGGCGGGTGTAAGCGTAAGATCGGCTTTTCAGCCGGGCAGATGTTGCCCGGCGTCGCTATGGCAACGCTCGATCGTGGATCGGGCGTCCGTAGCAGCGTGCCGGCGTAAGGAAGGGGCCATACGCCCGCACAGGGGGAGTGTCAGGGTAAGTCAACGCCGATACGCTGTGCTTTAGTAAGCACAGCGCATCGGCGTAGGTCTGGATCAGGCCCAATATGGGGCATGATTCAGACTTAAGAAGGAGCTTGAAATTTTGAGAGGAAAGTTACTCCTGGGCTAAACCACGTTGATTTCAGGGGGAGTCACTTAATTGTATTCTTTGCATGCAGGGATATATCTTTGAATTGCTTACTGCACACAGATACTGACCAGCTTTACTATCACACTGTTATTTAGACTTGGGCTGGGAAATATCACCTCTCAACTCTAATACTGTTTGCAAAAACAAATATAACCCTATATGGGGCATAATTTGTCATAAGACTGTATCTCGGTATCTCATTGAAGTATCTTATCTTACTCGAAACAAACTTTGAAAAAAAGAAACATTTATAAAAAAGATCAGTGCAACCACACATATCCAGATATAAGGCCTCTTGTGTACATAGAATGTCTGAGTACCTACCCCATAATATATAAAAGTGTTGATGTAGAAAAAATTTACATAAAAGAACTATAGGGCCTGATCCTGAATAACGCCCGTCGTTGCTCGGACGGCGGGCGTAAGCGTAAGATCGGCGTTGCAGTCGATCTGCGCATGCGCTGGGCAGATGTTGCCTGGATCCTGGATCGGGCGTCCGTAGCAGCGCCGTAGGGACGCTGGAGGGGTTGTCCCCCAGCGGCCCTACGTTCAGGTTAGTGTAGGTGGGCAGGGGGAACTAGTTAAATGAGGGTGGGAGGGCGGGCTAAGCGGCCATACGCTCCTGTGCGAGCGTATGTTCCCTTCTTTATGCCGGCTGAAGTTAGGGTAGCCTTCAGCCGGTGTAAGGAAGGGGCCATGCGCCCGCACAGGGGGAGTGCCAGAGGGAGGCAGCGATGTAACGCTGAGCGTTAGTACGCTCAGCGCTACATCGTACCTCTGGATCAGGCCCCTTCTTCTGAAGGAATAAATCAGGCCCATGATGACTTACAGTATATACTTTAAGGGTCATTATGAGCACTTAGGCACTGATTCACACATAAGAATGTACCTAAACATATGCAGGCCGTGTGTGTATCTTAGCGATATTATGCGAATTGTGCTTGTGTGGTCCAGATGTTACTTATGGAAACCTATACCTATACCTTGAGAAAGAGCGCAGACGTGCTTGAAACTAGTCAGTGCACACCCAGATTAGGAATCACCTGCCATTCTTCTCCCTCTCCGAAAGTGTTTTTCCCATAAGGGCCCTTTTTGTTGCCCAGTATTAAAAATCGCTAAACACCAGACGTATATGTTATACGTCCGGTAGTCTGCATACGGCCCTTAAAAATCAGAAGACCCAGTTGGTAATCACTCAACCGCTGATCCGCACCAGTGTGGGATACCCTTCCCACACTGTACAGTTAGCATGCTTTCCCCCTGCCCAATTTAGCAGGCGAAAGGGAAGCACAGCCTAGGAAATAGGCAAACTAATTTCCGTACATTTCTTACTACGCTTTAGCACGCGCCCTCCAGTCACATCAACGTTCTCAGGTCAGGATCTATATTTGTGGTAAAACTTGTGTAGGCTTCTGCACAGCACCTCACAACCTATCACCCTATACATATTCATTTGCATGTTTGCACGACCTGTCCATATTTGCTAATGTTGGAACTCTGGATAAGTTGCACACATTTTAAGTAGTGGATCTGCATGTCGGCTGTACTAAATCTCTTGATCCACTTCATTAGGTTATGAAATACATTATATGTTCCCATCTCACTGGTGTTTAAAAAGTCTTGAAAGCGGGGAGAGGGGGGGGTTTAAAGGGAACTTTACTAAACCTAATGGCACAAGCTTACACCATTTCTGCCCACTACTCCCCCTATTGGTGGTACATCATAGAGTTTTAGTGCAGCGGATGCATACACTTACTGCTTGCACTGCGTGCGTCCTATGCAGAGCTGAGACTTTTGCCATTCTGCATAATACAATAAGACATACTGAAAATGTGCATTCTTTTGCAACATGCAAACAGATGTGTACAGGCAGAGGCTGGGAGGTGGATACACAGCAGCCAGAATTCTTTATTCATAATATAAACATTTCTATATTAGTTGTTTGTTTTGTTGTTGAGGAAAGTGATTTAATGTTGTTGTTTTTTACATGTTTAGGGCACCGTTTAAACTACAGAGAGCGCTATTAAGAAATAGAAAATGACCTGTGTATTGCACTGACTCCATCCCCTGAGATAGTGCAAGATTTTGGAGGAAGCGCAGGGACTCTTAGGGCCAGATTTACTGAACTGCGGTGAGGGAAAAGTGGAGATGTTGCCCATAGCAACCAATTCCAGCTCTCAGCTTACTATTACATACTAGACAATGTAAGCTAGAATCTGATTGGTTGCTATGAGTAACATCTCCATTTATAATTTTCCACAGCTTAGTAAATCTAGCCCTGGGCTGCTACTAGCAGAAGCACTGATCCCTATTACGGCTAAAAATGGGTAAGTATTAGTCAAGGGGTGGGACTTAATGATAAGATTTGCATAAATAGCATCATTAAGCCCCGCCCCTTGCATGCATCTATAGCTTCCATCCAGGATCTCCCGGAGGGAATCTGTTAAAAGTCGGCAACCCTGACATAAGAGCAAGTAAAAAATATTACAGAATAGATGGCCATAGTGAAAAGAAAGCTTAACGTGCTTTATGGTGAAGATATTTTCTCTATCTGCATTCATGATGATCTTTTGTGAACGTGTTGAAAGTGTTCTGGTGCAGGCTGGTTTTCACTCTCTTTTCTCTCTGTCTCCTGTTGCAGAACCAAACTCGCACAACTTCCTTCTCAAGGTTCAGACTTTCAGCCATCCTCATGATTTCCTGGGAGGAAGGTTTGCATTGTTCACCAAAGTGGGATTCCAAAGCTTCCTTCGCAGCTATGCTATGATAAAAAAAAGGAAATGGTTTTATTAGAAGACCATGTAGACTAGGCCTGGACAACCATTGGCTCTCCAGATGTTGTGAAACTACAAGTCCTACAATGGTTTGTAATAACTATTCCTGAGAGTTGTATAAAACGCTATTATTAAAAAGACAAGTATTGCTCTTGTGCCATATCAAAAACAAATGCGGTTATCCTGTATGTGATCCTGAAACCCTTTTTGGAACCTGATCTGGAGTTTTTGAATAGCAGCAAAAATAATTAAGCATAAAGCTGGACAAACCATGTTGCAACATGAGCAGTGTTAAAGAATTTGAACTTTATACATACTTAGAAAATACTTTGCTTGTGCACACAGAACTCAAATACTGAATAA
Organism: Limnodynastes dumerilii; assembly: GCA_011038615.1. Classification (NCBI taxonomy): domain Eukaryota; kingdom Metazoa; phylum Chordata; class Amphibia; order Anura; family Limnodynastidae; genus Limnodynastes; species Limnodynastes dumerilii. The sequence goes on from WWET01000930.1 coordinate 66,360, forward strand.
CTTTAATGATGTTAATCTATAATTCAGAGTTCAGCTAGGAAACTTCTGACTGGATTCACAAATACGTTATTTTTAATTTACGTGCCTATTTCGCAGTAAATATTTTACGCAATCTACATAGCGTTTCGTTACGTAGATTGCGTACTTGCAGTCTTAAGGGGGGCCCTTGAAAGCGGGGGTGGGGGGATGCGACACAGACTGGTGCCAGGCTGGTCATCCCCTCGCTGTGGTGACAGGCAGCTTATACAGGAGGTTCTCCAATCAGCTGCTCTATGTAACTGCCTTAGAGGCTAATACAGGAACTTCCTGTATACACCAGGAAGAGAGCACCGCCAAGAAGGTAAGTGGCACATGATAGGAGTACTGGGGGACTGGTGGCACATGGTAGGGATACTGGGGTGGGGGGCTGGTGGCACATGATGGGAGTACTGGGGTAGCTGGTGGTACATGATGGGAGGGCTGGAGGCACATGATGGGGATCCTGGGGGGCTGAAGACACATGATAGGAAGTATAAACCTACTAGGCATGCATTCAAGGATACCCTCTTTGACAGTGTGGTCTACCCATTGAGGGTGTGCTCCTCCACCTTGCACACCAAGGTGAGATGGGGGCACCAAGAGGAGGGCTAAACTCTTGCCAACCCACAACAAAAATCAAAGGGCTTAAGCTTTTGCAGAGGAAACAACTTGTGTTTTTGAGTGTGCTACACTGAGGCTACTTCAGGGTTGCCGACTTTTCATAACTTCCCTTCGGGAGATCCCAGAGTGAAGCCATAGATGCCTGCAAGGGAGCCCCCACTTAATGGCGGGATTTATGCAAATCGCACCAGAAGCCCCGCCCCCTGACTATCAATGCCTTTTTTTCTTAGTTTTACTGTTGGCAGGGCTCAATTATGCCAGTAGCTTCAGCAAGTCCCACCCTGCCCCTAGTAACACTAGAAATACTAGTGTTGCCAGACAGGGAGGCAGGAATTGAGACCGTGGTCCAGCCATCTGTGGGATATTTGCAGGCTCTCCCTGGATACTGGGAGAACTGGCCAAATTTTTTGAGTCTCCCGGATATTATGTGACAGTCACTAGCTCTAGGTGTGTCCCAGTCAGTCTGTGTGTCCCAGTGTGCCTCTCAGGCAAATTTGCAGAATTTCCGGGAAAAACAAGGCACCGTTATAGGGAGACGGAGCTTGAGGGTATCATTTATGCAAATCACGCCTGAAACCCCGCCCTTGTCAAATCAAAACTGCAGGTCATGGGGTTACTAAGAATGGGACGGGACTTGATGTCATCAAACTCCACCCATGCTTAATAACACTGCACCATGAAACTGTGATTTACATGAAATCACTTTCCTCAACCCCTGATCTAGATGATATGCCGGGTCCCCTAGCATTCTGAAAGCAATACACTGACATTGCCCCAACCTGCCTGGCTACATATTATAAAAATACAAATAATTATAATAGTGTTGTGTATTTGTCTGGAAGGGAATCCGGAGATCATGGTTTGCCTAGTGGCGCCCTGATACCTATACCAGGCCCTTTCTGCAGGCAAGTAATTGCAGGCTGCTTTTGTGTGTGGTGCACAAATACTTGACAGTTTATTATGTGAGCTGCCATTAGCAGCTAAGATTCCTCTAAATTTGTCTGCCCACCTGAAATCTTCCTCCACCTGATGTCCATCTGACTGCATGGAATAATGCAAAAAAAGTTTTTCTTTTATGTAGCTTTGTTTTCAAGAGACCCTGAGGCAAGGGCAGAACTGAGCTACAGCAAAGGTCTTACAAGATGATGCCCCCTTAAGCTTTGCGCCCTGAGTGGCCGCCACTATCGCACACTCCTAGTTACGGCCCTAATATCACCATTTTGAGACACCTTCACTGGACAATGCCCCTGAGGGGGCTCAAAGCATTTTTTTTTCACCTGGGCCTATCACTTGCTTTATTTAATGAAGAATATTTAAATCCTGGAAGGGGTACAATGTAGAATGTAGACTGTTTAGGTTATGGTTAGGCTGCGGGATGGGGGAAAGCTTGGATTAGGCTGTGGAAAGGGGAGGGTTAAGGTTAGACGGTGGGACAGGGAAAATTAGGTTCAGGCTGTGGAGAGGGTTAAGTTAAGCTTAGGCTGCAGGACTAGGTTAGGCTAGGATGGTAAAATTACTTCTCAATGTCAGAGTTTTGCAGAGACAGCAGTCACGGGAGTGACACTGTCTCACCGGAAACATAATGGCAGTTAATGCTTGATTGCCGCAAAGCAATCTGTTGAAAAATAGATCACTGAAGCAACAAACTACACCTGTTTTAAAATGTTGTATATATATATACTGTATTACCAATACCAACACCAAGTTGTATATCTTATCCTGGGCACACACTATCATGATTTTCCCGGCTCCCATCAAGACAATACGATCGTGTGATATGTACACACCGCACAATCCTCAGGCAGAGCTGATCACCCTGTTGTGCCATCTTTATTATGAACAATGTTGCTATTTTCTGTTGGAAGCATTACTATATAATGATATAATATGGTGTACCCTGCTTTCTTTTCATGGTGATACCTTTAAGTGTCTGTCCATATAAGTCAACATTCAGGTTGAGCTATTACTATTATATACAGCGAAGAGCAAAAGCAAATTCATAATTACCTTATAGTAGTTCTGCGCTTTCGTTTACGCTCATTTCCTCCTATTTTTTCATTGTATAGAGCTGTTGAGAGACAGCATAATAAGTGATTGCTTCTAGGGTTGAGAACTATGACATTTTCTTATAGGACTTGAATATTTAGGACCATATTCACACTTAAGAGTGAGTTAGATGTGGACAGAACAGCACCTAACTCACTCATCCT
>WWET01000930.1:82128-104316 GCA_011038615.1 Limnodynastes dumerilii
TTTTTTTTTTGACCCCCAACCCCCCCACCCCCGGATTAAGGCCTGGATTCCCAACAACGGACATATTGTCTATACGTCCGGTGTTGAAACTGCGCATGTGTAGTATCTTTCTTTTTTACGTAATTGACGTAACTTTTCTTTATGTAGATTGGGTATATACGCAATCTACGCAACCAAAAGTTACGTAGATTACGTAAAAAAGATACTACGCATGCACAGTATCAAATATCGGGAAACACCAGACGTATATGCAATACGTCCGGTGTTGTGAATTCGGGCCTAACAGCTTACAAGATGGAATCCATTAAAAATAGAGATCACCAAGTGCCACTATGCCCTGACAACATTGGGCATGCTGGTGCTTGTAGTAGTCTAAGCTTCAGCATGCCTTATTGCTATGTGTTTTTTTATTTGTTTATTTGTATCAGGAAAGGGAAGGTTTTGGTGTGAGGGGAAATAATTTTAACAAAACAACAAAACTAAAACACCACTGTAGGCCGCAGACAGTGCTCCTATGACTCCGACTGCGGCTATTAAACGACTCCCCTTTTTCAACATCCTATTCAGAGTTGTGTGTTTCTACTGAAACATGCATCTCTGGATAGGACGTTTAGCATAAAACTCTGGGGGGCTGATTCCGAGTTTGAGAGTAATGGCAAAGCAGGTGTAAGTGTAGAACCTCGGCTAAACCATTTTGCAAAGTATGGGGAGATTTTTAATTTTAATTCCTTTTCATGCAGGAAAAATACTTAACTTTTGCACATAGAACTCAAATACTGTATCGCTTTATGTTAAATCTCTAAATTACATTTGAGCTAAGAAACTTCACCTCTTAATTCTAATCCTGCTTTCACAATTTAAATTAGCCTCCCCTTGCAGTTCAACATGGTATTGCTCAGGTCTATACTTGCACCTAAAAAAAAGGTGTAAGTGCAGCTCTGAATCAGCCCCTGGATCTATTGTTGGCATCAAGGACCTGATCCAGTGTTTCTAATCAGGGAATGTGCAAATCTACTGCTCATGCTGCTTGCGTCCTATCCAGAGTTGCAACATTTGCAACTCTGGATAAGAAGTACAGAAAAGGTGCATTAATCTGTAACATGAAATAGATGCGTATAGGCAGAGGCTGTAATGTGTAATTGCGGCAGGCTATACAACTTTGCATGATACTAATTTTTTTTTATTTTAATTTATAATCAAACTAAAGAGCTAATAAATGTAGTACAGTCTTTTAAATAATGCCTGAGTAGAATGTGCCTCAATATGCTGCTATTCAGGCTTAAAAAAACAAAAATCTTGCATTTTATAATGAGAATAAAATTGATTTAAAAAGTGAATTGATGTTTAAATGTAACCCTTTAATATTTTGCACATGTAGGGATGTATTAGTAGTAAAAAGAGTTTTACACTTACACCAGCCCCACCCTGAGCTGGTGCAAAATTTGTGATGTAAGCATAGAAATCCAGGCTGCAAGAACACACTGAAGCGGATACAGGCGTATGGGTAACTCTGCCTCCTCCTTTCTCTGCCTGCTTCCATTCTGCAATTGCGCAGATCGCTATTTCGCTGCGCTTCCACCTAAAAAATAGATGGAAGCGCAGCTCTGGATCAAGTCCCATAAGATATAGACACTTCAGAGAAAGGGAGGATGTAATGTGAAGCACGATTAGGTCTCTGTCCCAATCAAGACATTATTTTCTGTCCAGCATATGTCTGAATTTGGAAACTGTGAATAAATTTACCTCTATTGTCTTGTAACTACATAAAACTTTATTGAAAGCTTGAAAGCATATATTTGAAAACATTATTATAGTATAATATTTTAAAATGCATCTGTTTGTGGCATCCCATCTGCATTTATCTATTTTGGACTTTTGCAAAAATAGTTTTACATAAATATAATGGCCTGGATCATGACCTACGGACGCCTTACGGCCGCCCGAGGTCGGTATGTCCGGCATCGTAGCGGGGAGTGTACGCCCCATGCACTCCCCACTGTCGGTAGGAAATATAGACACTTACGTGCCACATACGTGATCGTATCGGGGCTTCCCCCTTCCCGTCCCATCATTAGCATGTCTATCTCTGCCTTCACGACGGAGATTCCAAATGCGTAATGGAGGGAAAAGTCCCCTTTTCGTATACGCACAACCTTCGTATGCGCACAACCTTCTAGACAGGGGAATTATGTGCGTGCTGTACGTAATTCCCCTGTCGGCCATAGCCCAGGATCTGGGCCAATGTACTTATCAGCCACCAGGGAATGGTGAGAGCCTTATAGATAAACTGGTGTAAGAAAAGCAGAAATGAGAAGAGGAAGTTCTTACCTGTCATCACCCCATAGGTAGATTGCTGGTTTCCATAGTGGCATGATGGGTTTGGATAGTGCAGCCCTGCTGGTATATTTTCCACATTAGGCACAGAGAAGTATATATGAGATAATTTAGGAATTTGCACCAAAGACAAAACAGACGGGACTGGTAAGAAAATGTATGAGTATTCAAGATTCATGCAAAAAATATACTTTACTTTTATAATATCCAAAAAACAGTATCATTTATTTGTATTATTGTTTAAACAAATTTTTTTTTATGCTGATTTATTCATTTTTATCTTGCTATCCCTTATGTATTGTGAGATGATGTCTGTGGGCAGGGAGGAAGGTGACAGACTTGGGCCCTATAGTTAGGAGGCGGGCCTGAGTCTGCAGAGGTGGGACTAGGTGGATCAAGGCAGGATTGTAGGCGGAGCTGGGCAGGATGCAATCTGTTAGAAGCTGTCAAAGATTTACAGTGCAGGGAGAGCCCTGCTACATCCCCCTGTCTGTGGGGGATGTAGCAGTTATGGGACTCTAGGATGAGGTGGGGCAAAGATAGGATATTCCATGTACTCCATCGTTCTAAGGTCTTGCTGCTATGCAGAGGACGCACTAATAACTGCCATTGGTGGTCAAGTTATGTCCGTAGCAGACATTTCAAAGTCTAGCAGTACCCTGTGTGTTTGAATGTCTGATTTAAGGCAGTATTGTCACTAGCCATACAGGACATATTTCTGCTGCAATGAGTCCAATTATTATTGTTTCAGATATACATGCCTGGCTACCACTTTTATTACACTTATAACCTTGCACTGGATCCAGACCAGTGATCGAGTGGGACGATCGATGCCAGATACTGCTTTGCGTGCGAGACCTGGAAGGCCACTTCCCTCACTCACACAGAGTTTCTTACTGAAACTCTTACTTTAACATTTCTGATCTGCCCTCATGTAAAATGAGGATGGATCGAAAGTCTGGATAGGGCAGCATGCATTGGGCATACCTGTACATACATCCCACTGGCATAAACGTGTACAGATGCCTGGATCTGGTTGATCCAGATCCATACATTAAACATGTGAGAGAGTGTACAGTATGTGCAATCTAAAAAAAAAGGCATTTTCTGATCGTAAAACAACCCCTTGTTATACACCCCTTGTATAGTTACATGAGCTGTTTGATTTACTTGGATACCTCAGTGTTCTCCCAGGGCCTTTAAGCCAGGTGCTTCACCCAGCTATATTAGATTATCACGAGGCTAGACTGGACCAAAACACTGAGTGTAATCTCCAGCTTTTACTCTCTGCTGTCCTCTGACGTGCTGTATAGAAAATGTTGTCTAGCAGAAAGTCTGTACAGCCCATCAGAGGACAACCACTTTCAGCTGGGACTCATAAAGTACCTGCAGCTTCCTTCAGTGTGACACTGGCATGACCTAAGGTCACTTCAGCGTCATTTACACACCGAAGAGTAAAGCAATTATATGAGAGGTTTTAAAGAGATTGGTTAGGGATTGGATGTTTGGATACACACTGGACAGGGGGAAATTTGTTGACTGGAGACACGAGGTGGATGATACATTATGGCTTGAGACAAAAGAGGGGGAGATTTTCGATGGCTGGAGATACACAATGAGAGGATTTTTGATGGCTGGAGATACACAATGGGGGGATGTTGGATGGTTGGGGACACACAATGAGGGGATTTTGATTTCTGGAGACATAAGGGGAAGAAATTGGATGGTTGGAGACTCAGAAGGGGATGGCTAAAAACACACAAGGGGACTAGATTGGATGTCTAGAGACACACTAGGGGAAGATTGGATGGCTGGAGACACAAAGGTTGGGGGAGATTGGAGGGCTGGAGACAGACAGGAAAGGGTATATTGGATCTAGTGTATTGTGCATGAGTGTGTGTTTGTGGGGAGGTTTCAGTGGTTAACAGTAAGAACTCACTCCCTCTTTTGTATTGTGGTTATAAATAAGTTTTCTGTATTTTATGACACTCAAAGAGGCAAGTACATTCAATTTATTTTATAGTGGCCCCAAGGATGAAATCTGTATTGTATGGTGTTCTTTAGGATGTGATCTGTAGGGTATAGCAGTCACTAGGATAATGTCTGTATCGTATGGCCCTAAGATAATAGTCTGTATTGTTTGGCAGCCTCCACGATGCAGTGTGTATTGTATGGCGGTCACTAGGATGAAGTCAGTATTCCATGGCAGTCACTTGGAAGCAGTGGGACTTGTATAGCAGAGATTAGGAAACTCTGTGTATTGTATAGTAGAGACTAGGATTTGCTTTCTTTTATTGTGGTTTTGTGCTCTGTATTTTATAACGCTCAAATGGAAACTGTAATGTAGGATGGTTACTGGTGTTAAACATTAAATTGTTAAACAGGAGGTCATAAATGTATAGTTTGCAGGGGGTTTGAACAATCTAGCACCATCCTTGTCTCGTTATCTCCACCCGCTTATCGCAAAAATCGCAACCAACGGAACAACATAGTTACAAGACAAGCAGATTCTGATACCTCAATAGCTTAGCTCCCAGTAGTGTAACACCAGCGAGGAGCTCAGCAGTTAGAACGGATGACTGGATCCCGTCCATTATTATTAATGCATAGTTTCACACTGCCCCCACCCAGCTACTATTTAGCTACCTGGCTATCAACATTTTCTGGGGAGAACACTGATATCTGCCCTTGGATACAATATACTGTATCTCTGCTGAACTACAGCATTGTATCCAGAATGCAGGTTTAGAATAGAAAAACCCTCTGCTGTTTAAATATATAAGTATAGGGATAAATGGCACAGAAAAACATTATATGTAATGTATGTCATTAGTCATTAGTAAAAGTTGAAAAAGTGGAGATACCGGATAATCATTGACCATAATGCTACCCTTTAAAAAATATATGCCATAGACATGCCATGATTAGCATTCCCATGTGGACCAGGCAGCTGCTGGTGTCACATTTTGCATTTCAAAATCCCAGCTAATGGACCGTCATAATGGTAAATTTAGGTGCAGATTTGCTGTTTATATGGAATCTGATTAATATCTCATTCTTCTGTTGTAAATTTTAATTATTCTTAAATTAACCAAATAAACATAACTTTCTTGTACCTGTGCTGATTTGATTTGATTGATTTTTACCCTATGCAAATTAAGGGGGTGAATTAGTTTATTACTACTTTTCAGTTTTCCATTTTTCCTTTATAAGAAAAATGTAATAACTCTATGCCAGCTTTTTCTTGTCAGGAACCTGATATGATCAGACAACTAGTCTAATTCAACCATTAAATACAGCAGTCATTGCAATTGCCAGGTTAATCATGATTTTACAATGGTTTTTTTTTATATTAAAATTCTAAATTCACTATTTGAGTAGCTATTAGGAAATTAAACAAACTGTATTTAGTGTCATGCTTTATAAAAGAAAATAAACGAAAATGCTAAATATGTTACAAAAACATTAACATCTATATTTGCAGTATTTTATCCTTATTTTTAAACTTAAATACTTATAGCCTGCCAATAATGTACATTTAATGCTTTTGAGCATACAGGGCATTGGTTTGAATAGTATTTGGTTATACCTCATAGTACCAAAAATAAATTTAACTATATGTCAGCAGTCATTTTAACCTTGTATGTCTAGTGTAAATATGATGCAAAACTAAAATTTAATTAGCTTGTTTGAGCACTAATTATTGCATCTTTAAAGTGATGTTGTTATTATCAAAGGTAGGAATAATATTTATATTAATGTTATTGTTATTAATTTATAACTGGATCCAGAGTTTGAAAATAAGAGGAAAATCTGCGAAAAGTTACAACTTTGCAAAATCATATTGAATTGCAGAGGAGGCAAATTTTATCTGTTGGAAACAGTATGAGAGTTAATGTTTCCTAGCTCAAGTCTAAATATCAGTTTAAAGGTTAAGTTAAAGTGAAGTTTGCAGTAAGAAAAAGCAAAGTATTCTCCCTGCATGCAAAGAATAATACTTATGAGTAACTAATCATAACTGATGTAATATATATTAGCCACCAAATCCTTTTGAAGTGCAGAAAAAGCATGAAATTAATTGAAAAAATATTATGTAGTCTTGTGTAAAAAATTATACACAGATTATATAGGACACATAAGTCACTTTATTAAAAAGGACAATGTATTATTTTATAAGTAAAGTTGAGTTTAATAAATATTTAGCATTAATTAATTTTCAGCATACTGAATTAATTTATCTTGTTGGAATGCTGTATATACCATATTTTGCAAATAATTCTATTGCAAACTGTATGGAAAGGTGTATAACGTTTCTCTGTTGTTTAACCAACATTGCTTATTAATATCCCTACAGTATTTACTTGTTCATAACCGGTCAGGGTTTTTCCAGTGAAACTTGTTTAAAATGTCAGATCTTTACATAATTAGCATAAAGAACAGAGAGACCAATAAATTGAACATTAATAAACAGTTACTGCCCTTTATAATCTATAAGCACAGTCTATCAGGTGACATTGAATTTAAACTCTGATCTACACACTAAGATAGCGCTTATATTGCATTATAAATATACTGCTACATAGACAAATCATCCATTAGAATATAGAGTACCTGTGGAGACCATGTTGGTCGTGTGATTGCTGACTGGCAGATATTCAGCAGTGCTGTGATGCATCCTAAGGGGGAAAGTAGCTGAAGAATCGGAATTTAAAGGTACAAATGTATCAGCTGTTACAAAAGCCTGGAAACTCATTCCCCCAGAAAGTTGGAATAAAGCAGAGATGAATTTTAAAAGTTCTCTTTTAGTCTTTTGTGAATCTACAAAAAGATCAATCTTTAAACAAAAGTTTTGTTATCCTTGCATGTATGCATTAAGGGGCAGCCTGCCGACTGAATGGCGTGTGCAGGTATTTATACTATTAGGAAATCCCTTTATCCATGTTAATGATTTTTTTCCCTGGAGATTGCTACATAAATTCATCAACTCTTCTTCCCACCCAATGCTGTAATGGCCTATTGGTCTAGCTAAACAGAAACCTGAGATGTTTTGCTTGTCTAAACACTGGGGTCTATTTACTATGCAGAGGGAGAGCGAAAATACGAAGCAAATGACTGGTTGCTTCGTATTTTCCTCTTCTCTCTCTCATTTGCGACTTGCAAAGCCACATCTTAAAAATTAAAATTTTTTGGGGAATATGACGATCCTATGTTATTTTTGCATTTACTAAAGTTCCGAGCAATCCTAGACAAAGGAAGTGATCCAGAGTTTAGGGCTAATACAGAGTTTGAGTTAGTGTAAGACCATGTTGAACTGCGAGGGATTGTAACTTTAAACTCTGAATACAGAATTAGATGTGAGAGATGAAGTTTTCCAGCTCAACTTTAATTTACAGATTAAACCTAAAGCTATGCAATATGTGAGTTCTATGTGCAAAACAAGGTATTTTCCCTGCATGCAAAATAATTAAAAATCATTTGCAGCCCTCACATTGCAAAAGGGTTTCACTCAGGTCTACACTTGCACCTCTTTTACCCTTACTACCAAACTTTCAATCATCCACAAAGGCCATTGTTTTGCACATGAGGAACAGCCAGCACAGAAAGCAGGGTTGCCAACTATTGAAAGCTTTCCTCCGGGAGAACCCGGAGGGAAGCCATAGATTACTGTGAAGGGACTGGGCTTAATGACGCGAATTATGCAAATCGTGTCATTAAGCCCCGCCACCTGTCAATCACTTGTGTGATCTCTGCCGTTAAAGGGGATGAATGGGGCTTGATGACATCATCAAATCCCGCCCATCCCTAGTAACGCTAGGGATTACGCTTGTGATTTATAGGTGGGTCGGGGCTTGTGGGAGAACTGCCCAAATTTCGGGAGTCTCTCGGATATTCCAGAAGAGTCGCAACCCTGACAGAAAGATGGAGCAGAAAACTGGGGAACATGATTTAACTTTGCACAAATGGTTTAAATTAGTCTCAGTCTTTGCCCAGTTTCTAATTTTAGGGCACTTTCCAAAAACAATTCTTGTAACAGTTTCAAGCATTAAAAATAAATAATAGTAATGTAATATTAAAGACTGAACAAGGACCATGATATTGTGCATTGTTTGTATTTACTCTCATAGGGCCAGAATCAGAACTATGGGGCAGATCCAGAACTACGCTTTTCCGCGATGACGTAAATTCGCAGACACGTACGCACTACGCATGCGCACCATAGAAAATACGCACATTCACGTAGCGTAATTGTGAACGTATGGGAAATTCACGTATGTGTCACGTAAATACTTACGTGTGGGCGTGCCAATTTTACGTTAGTCTACAATACGTGCGTTTTACGTGAAGTAGGTGGGGGTGGTAATTAAAGTGTACAGTATGGGCATGCTAAGCTGCGTACGTTCACGTAGTCAGTACGTCCGTTCGCGGACGTACTCTGTTACGTTGGAAAAAGTTAAGGTAGGGTTTGGGCAGCGTATCTTCACAAAATACGTCCATGCAAGGGGTGTGCCGAGGGGAGTGTAACGAATTTACGCACACGAAAATACGCTCCGCGAATAAACGTACGGCACACGTAGTTCTGGATCTACCCCTATGTACGTAAGCGATTTTACGCTAGCCGCTGATGTAAAATCGCACATTAGTATTTACAGCACATGCGTGCGGTAGATGTTACGCCATGTAACTCAGAGCATACTGAACAGTCATGTATCAGCAGCGTAGCTATGAATGAAGGGGCGTGCCAGCCATAATTACGCTTCGGAGGCGGGGTGAGGCATTTAAATTGTACAGTATGGGCGTGCTTAGGCTCGTAAGTATGTGAGGCCTATACGTACATCAGTACTTACGCTGTGTAAAGTTAAGGCAGGGTTCGGTAAAATGGCCAAAGTACGTACATGCGAGGGGAGTGTCTAGGTGAGTGCTTAGAAGGTACGTTAGCATAAATACGCTACACGATGAAATGTAATGGAAATGTAGGTCTGGATTTACCCCATAGTCGGGGATCCAGCCTTAATTGCAGATTCCGCAATAGATAATATAGTATATAACAGTATACAATTTGTGATCCTATATTCCGTACGTGCAAAGGGAGTGCACACCCCCTGCAATCCCTCACATGTACAGTCTTCAGTATCCAGAACCGTACCTTAAATGTTCCGATGTGGAAAAGCTATGTACAGAAAGGAGGATTGTATATAAGGGCTTGGGAAGGCCTTATTGTACGATTACCATTGCTATCCCCATATATCCGGTATGCATGGTGTATGGGCCTGTCCAGCTGTGTTTCGGCATCGGTATCAGTCTGCTGTGTTTTGATGTGGAAGTAACTGTTCTGCACATGTACAGAATGAATACAAAGCCAACTTACGCACACGCATGCCTGAGTCTACTCATGTCTGATCCTTTATTTTTACCACAGGTGCCAACTGGGAATATTAATATCACTGTTTATACGTGTGATGTCTGCTGTTTCTTAATTCAGTTTTTGGTTAACAGAATGGGTATTATAATATAAAGATATATCTGTGGGTCCAGAATTCCTGTCTCTGGGCCGGATCCAGAACTACAGGCTTGTTACGTTTAATCGCGTAGCGTACATTCTAGGCACTCCCCTCGCTTGTACGTACTTTGTCTGTTTTACGCTTCCCAAACCCTAACTTTTCAAAGCGTAACTACTGACATACGTAAAGGCTTCACGTGCGTAAGTGCCTAAGCACACCCATACTGTACGATTTAAATGCCTCACCCCGCCTCCGAAGCGTAATTTTGGCTGTCATATGGCTGGCACGCCTCTTCGTTCGTAGTTCCGCTGTTGATACAAGGCAGAGTTACGTGGCGTAACATCTGCCGCGTGCATAAGCAGTACATACAAAACAGCGTTTTTACGTCTCCGGCTCGCTTACTTAGTTCTGGATCTAGCCCTATGTTCCCAAGATTTGGGTATGGGGGGGATCTTGTAGCATGGTCACCCAGACATCTATGTGATTGATTTTAAGCCACACCCACTTACATGGATAGTTAAGAGCTACCCTTGGTTTTCTGTCTCAAGTGCATAGAGATTCCCATCAGTACAGAGATCTGGATGGGTACACAGAGGACCTGATTCACAGTTAAGAAGGCTTTAGGTTCTTAATTATATGCAACTACTAGCAAGGAGACTCCCCTAACACTCTCCAGATTTTCAGCTACTTAACCGACTTAAGAATGCCATAGGGCTACCTTAACTTTAGGTTCTTAGTTGTGTGCGTAGGGCGGCTAATTAAGAATGTTTCTGCCTAACCGTGCCCAGATTTCCTTATTTATATGCCTCCCTCCACCCCATCTTCTTATCTTCATTCTTAAGTTTTCCCAGCATGCCCCTTCATTCTTAAGTCACTATGAACCTAGAAGAAATAGGTTTGTAATGAGAATTTAGAGCTGTCCCGTTCTTAAGTCCTACGCAACTTGCATATATTAAGGTACTACGCATGCGCAGTATATCCGTTCTTACACATACGCACCTAAAAAGTAGCATTTTCTTATCCGTGAATCAGGTCCTGAGAGAGGGAGTGAATATGCTGTAAATTGAGGAAGAGGGAACATGCACTTGCAGACTCAGCCCAGCTCCTTAATTAATAGTATATGTCTGAATAGGTTAGAATGAGTTGTGGAACAAAGGGTTAAGAATTGGCCCTGGTGAAAGTTAAACCCACTGGGTGGGCTGGACATGTTGGTGGTGCCACTTGCTTACCTTTAGTGATTGGTTCTTTCAAAGTCCTGGGGAAGGGGCTGGTAGGCTGTTAAAGCTGGTTCACAGGAAGTCAGGTCTTTCTTCTCCTTAGAATTTCCCTCCCATTCAACCCATTTCTTTTATTTTAATGTGTAATGGTGTTTTCTTTACAGGGTATAGGCGGTAAGCAGTTACATTTTGTCTGTTTATGTTGCCCTGCTAATGTTTTCTCCTTTCTGGCGCAGGTGGTGGTTGAACTGAGGCATTATGGTGGTGTTAAGGTTTTCTCGGTCACGGTGGGAAGTATGGCCTGAGCTTGGGACTCGTCATCTGTCGGATGGTCCCCTTACATTCCTCATTACACGGGGGCGCTGCCGAGGTGGCAAGAGTAGCGCCAATGGTTTGGTTATTTCAAAATTGACTTGTTATTGTCAATAAATATTTTGTATCCATTTCTGATTATGCGAATGTCATTGCTTTTATTTGGCCCCCATCAAGTAGATTAGTTAAGGTTAATAAAGTGAATCATTAAAAACAAATTGATTCAATGATAGTAAATAAATGAAATTAGTTAGACCCAACTCTAAGTCTCTGTCTTTTATTGTGTCTGGTGTTTTTATTTGCAACAACAATGGGTCGCGGTCTTAGCCATGTGGAGTTTAACGATTACTTAGCAGGATTCTCATGCACCTATGAGCATGTTTTGTGTGGAAACATAGAAACATAGAAAGTGACGGCAGATAAGAGCCACATGGCCCATCTAGTCTGCCCATTTGTTTATTGAAAACTATACTGACCCTAGACCCTATTTACCCTCAATTTGGTTTACAATTTAGGATACCCTTATATTTATCCCAAGCATGTTTAAATTGTTCTACTGTATTGGCCTCAACCACCTCAGATGGGAGAATATTCCACTTATCTATCACCCTTTCAGTGAAGTAATTTTTCCGCACATTTCCTTTGAATCTACCACCCTTCAGTTTATATCCATGCCCAAGTGTTCTATTACACCTTTTCTTTTGATAAATGCCACCCTCCTCTAGTCGGTCACAACCCTTGATATATGTGAAAGCTGCTATCATGTCCCCCCTCTCCCTTCTCTGCTCCAAGCTATACATGTTTAGTTCCTCTAGCCTTTCTTGGTATGATTTGTTACAAAGGCCATGGACCATTTTAGTTGCTCTTCTTTGCACAGTCTTGGTATTTATTGAATGAATCATCTATAAACATGTAATAAAATACCAGTCTACCAGCAGATCTGAAGTTACCATCTCTCCTAACCATCAGCTGATACAATGGTGACTTTATACACACTGTGCAGGTATCTGCCTGTGCTGCACAAAAAGACTGCCAGAAAAGTTTTACAGTCGCTCGTTCCTGTGTACACACTACATATATTTACTGACATTGGGGTAGATCCAAAGCTACGTACGTGAGTGAATTTCTGCTAGCCGCTAGCGTAAAAGCGCCCATTAGTACTTACTGCACTTGTGCGGCAGATGTTACGCCACGTATCTCAGAGCGTAAGGGCCAGACACGTATCATCATCGTAACTATGTACGAAGGGGCGTGCCGATCATACAACAACCGTAATTACACATCGGAGGCGGGGTGAGGCATTTAAGTCGTACAGTGTGGGCGTGCTTAGGCGTGTAAGTACGAGTACGTTCAGCCATTATGGTCATCAGGAGTTACGCTTGGAAAAGTTAAGGTAGGGTTTGGAAAGCGTAACGCGGCTAAACTACGTACGGCCGAGGGGAGTTCCATAGTATATAAGCTAGCGTAAGTACGCTACGCTAGGAAACGTAATTGAAACGTAGCTCTGGATCTGGCCCAATGTATCATCAGTGATCAGGATTGTAAGGAATGACATAAAACCAAATCAACAGATGCAACCTGTTAATCACAGCTGATCATGGGAACGTGCACACTACTACACTATCAGAACAATGGGTGGGAGTCATAAGCTCATCGCGATAACTGGAGAGAACAAAAAGAAATGGTGTTAAGGCACACTTACATATACAAAAGCTACATTTAAAGATCAGAAAATGATTTAGCTACAGTATGATAAAAACCAGAATGACAAAGAACACAACAACGTGTAACCTGTTTACAGTACCGTTACCAGGGATGTTTGAAGCAGGGCCTCCCCCTCCCCCGAGTAATCTTTTCCCCCGGGCCTCTGTGCTGCTATCTGCTATGTGCCTCTATATAAGCTTAATCTGCTGAAGGAGCCTCTCCTTCTCTTCACATCTCACTTGTCTATTCTGTTTTATTGATAGTCTACAACACAAGTTGCTCATGCTTTTGTTCATTGTATACCTGGCCATACACAGTGAGAACTGCAGGAATGTTTGGTCATAAATGTTACCTCAGCAAGCTCAAACTGCCGTTTTGAAATAATAAAGGCTGGATCCAGAATTATGCAATGAGACCATTTTCCACACTCAGCATGTGGAAATTGGCGCGTTTTGCATTGCTGCGCATATGCAGCCAACAGGTTTTCAGCATGAATCTGCATCCTCATGATGCAGGCTTCCATGCCAGAAACCTTTCCAACGGCAGGTCGGGACGACCCACCATGCATTCAGTGTGTATGTATGGTGGGCAGGGGTATGTATGGCAATCTTACAGTAAGGACTCGGCTGAGCACTTATGTATGATTCTTCATTACGCACCAGCCCCAGCCCCAATTTTCGTGGAGTGTGTAATTCCCCGGACGTCCGTAGCCCAGGATCGGGGCTATTAGCATTTCTGACAGGTGCTGGGGCACAATGGGGAGCCAAAATTCTGTGAGTACAAGTGGGAGTGTGTAAGCTGTGTAGCCATGGCTACATGGATAGTGCAGAACAGCAATTGTGCATCCCTCTGCATCTGCTTCTCGGGGATCTGATAGTTATCCAAATCTGAATTTGTGTTGGCTAAAATATATATTCTCTATCAGCTGGAATTGTAATATCCTTCTGAAAGACCGTCACTAAAAATAGACCAACTTATTACATCTGATACTTCCTCCTTCTTACGAGCATGAGAGGGGTCATGTGCTAGGTGGGAATTTACGATATTTTGGAGGTTGAGGACATACCAAGTAACTTTCTATACAAGACGGCTCTTTCTTCCAAATCTACTTGTGCTATTCGGGATCCTGTGTCATCATTTGAGGTTGAGTTATTGTTGCGTCTGTTGGGCTTTTAACATTTTGGACCCATTGTATGAGTTATTGGTATCTCTTTCTGTGACATATCTGTGAGTCAGGAAGGGATTTGGATACACGCCCTTATGACTTTTTACTTTTTAGATTATACCAAATGGCCTTTTGATTAAATTCTCACCTGTGGAATTTACACACTGGATTAGTATACTAGCACTCTAGATACCTTAAAAACATTTCTATATTTTACCACTCCATCACTGTGAAATTTTGTCTTGTATCCATTGGATTTTTAGGGGCTCCTTTTAAGAATTTCATCTTAAGTCTTTCTGTTGTTTTATTAATTTGTAATATACACTTTTTATATTTTATGTTTTTATGATATATTGTAAATTAAACTGGTTGTTCCGTTCCTATGCTCCTTGTTTTCTTGTTTTATCAGATAGAATAAATGTACTTGTTGCTGTTTCTACAAATCAATCACTAGATGGTGCTATTTGTAAACATTCTCTATTGCAACAGTCTTCATTATAACATGTTATCCTACATTCTGTGCAGTGGCAATAACATTTTACAGGTTACGCAGTTTCAGCAGATAGATAAAATTAATGGTAAATCTATTCTCCAGAACAAATTCTAATGTGGTTATGGTCCAGAGCTAGTTTAAGGATCATATCAGGGGTAAAAAAAAAACCACTCTTTTTCATAGGGTAACACTTTTTCTAAAATGTTACCTTATCTAGTAAAATATTATATTATACAACTGATACTGACATAATGCTAATAATATATATTGTAACCTTTTGGAAACTCTTCTGATCAAATATACATTGACTTATTTAGTCTGAATGGTGTCCCTGTGGACAAATCAGTGAAACAATGCAGAGATTGCAGAGCTGACCTAAAGTAAAGTAATCTCATGAGACCTTCACTGCAAACCAGCAAGGGTTGCAGGGGAAACATAGAAAGTGATTGCAGATAAGAGCCACATGGCCCATACATTAAACCATACTGACCCTAGACCCAGTTTGACTCTTAATTTAGTTTAAGATTTATAATATTGTAATATTGATCCCATAGATCTTGTTTCTCTAGTCTTTCTTGGTATACTTCGTGACACATGTCCTGTATCATTTTAGTTTCTATTCTATGCACAGTCTCCAATGTACTTGTGTCCTTCTGGAGATCTGGCCTCAATAACAGAACACAGTATTCTAGGTGAGGCTGTACCTTCTGCTACATCTCTCATGTTTATCCTCCTGGTGTGTCTACGCAGTTACATATCTTTGTGTCACCTGCAAATCTGTCAGAACTGCAAGTCCAGTATTGAAATATGCATGCCTAAACACTTCAATGATATTGTGTGAATCGGTCGTGTAATTGTTTGATTGGACCGATTATCGTTGGAAAAAAGTGTAGTCTGTGCCCAGCATTACAGTACAGGCCTTCATGATGCACTCCGCCCTTTTCAGATTTCAGAACTCTGTGCGAGCAAGAGCTTTCCTGCTGGAGCAATGATGATCCGGTCAAATGTCTAGGTTCTATTTTCTCTTGTGTTCATGACAGTTCTTTTCATTGTTATGTTGCATAAAAAAAGGGTTATTGGGATTTTAGCACTGTCATTGCCAAGGGACCATGGGCAGTAAATATACTTGGTACACCTTGGAGCTGATCCAGAATTGAGAGTAACATACAAAACACAAGTGCAACTTTACATTGCTATTTTGGGCTGTAAATTTTTCTGTTTTCTTTTTCTCTTACATGCTAAGAAAAATATGTCTTTATTATCAATGTTGATAATTAATATTTGCTAATCATTCAGAATAAATATCTCTCGTAGAATCATGAACAAATGATCTGATGATGTTGATTTGACAGTTGATTGATTAGTAAATTCTTAAAGCTGAATTTACAGTGTATAAATTCACTTCAAATTTGTTTGAATGCCTCAGACTCAGTCTGTTGAGTTGAAAAATAATCTTTCAGGGTATGACCAACTGCACCATCTCTGGCTCAGCCTATAACTTGAATAAGTTGATCTGTTTTTGAGCTGGACACACAGTACTAATTCAGAGTCTGAAGAGGAGAACAAGAGGAAAGTTACACCTGGGCAAAACCATGTTGAATTTTAGAGTCAAATTAATGTTATTCTTTCCATGCAGGGACAATACTTTTATTCCGCTTATTACACACAGACATTGACCAGCTGTACTCGTAAAATGTTTTTCCTTCAATTTCTGAAATCTAGGTAGAGTCCGTACTTCTCAACATGTAAATCTGTTTCTTTAACATGCTGCTGTACCCTGAGTATGTTCTGAGATGTGACCCCTTCTTATTGATCACCTTTGGACCTAGGGAAGGATCCAGACCTGCGCCCGACAGGTCACACGTACGCAAGGTGCGTAAGTGACCTGATTTGATTGGAGGGCATATGCAATAGTAACCCTAGCGTAGCAACAATTGTACAGAACCATTGTTCCGTATGACCCATTTGCGTACAAAATGTACAGTGTGGGAGGAGGCTCCCACACTTGTGCGGATTAGCGGTCATACGGACTGCTGATCCGCATGAGTGCTTTAAGGTAGGCTTATGGCAGCGTAAGCTGCCATAAAGCCCGCATGAGAGAGGGGATTGACAGGGGGCGGGCACTTCCCTCTCTCTCTCGGATGGAGAGACCCCCGCACGTACTGAAAGCGCGTGGGAGTATGGATCCGGTCCCTAAGCCAGAGTTTTAGCGCAATGGATGCACAGATTTTCTGTTTATAATGCATGCACCCTATCCAGAGTTCCAACATTAGCAACTCTAGATTGGTACTGAAAATGGGCAATGTTTGAATCATGCAAACAGATGTATATAGGCAGAGAGATGTAATGCAGCAGCCTATACATGTTTGTATGTTTGAAAACTATTTTGATTATGTTGTTTAACCATAAAATAAATCCCTTAAAAATTACTAAGTATTTATAAAAAAAAAATGCCTGAGCAAAATGTGAAGCAATATGCACATCTTTAATGTAAAAAAAAGTCAGTAAAATGTAGTGAATGTCCAGTGTGTGTGTTTTAAAACATAATTGATACTTAAATCCAGGCTGCTACTGCGCTCACCAGTGCACTGAACTGTCTTCTTTCACATCTAGATATAGTGGAGCACCTCATTTCACTAGCGCGGAGCACAAGAGTGTATAGATGGCTCAACTACTTGTATAAAAACCTACTGCACTTACACCGTAAAAACAGGTGTAAGCAAGGCTCTGAATCAGCTCCTATATGTGCAACTCATAATCATTTCATATGAATAAGACAATTTTTTGACTGTTAAAAGTTGTCTAACACTAGCAGGGGCTGATTCAGAGTTGCACTTCCACCTTTTATTTGGGTGCAAGTGTAGACCTGAGCAATACCATGTTGAATTGCAAGGGGAGGCAGAATTAAATTGTAAAACCAGAATTAAAATTAAGAGGTGAAGTTTCTTAGCTCAACTCTATTTTATGGAATAAACATAAAGCTATGCAGTATTTTAGTTCTATGTGTAAAAGTCATGTATTTTCCCTGCATGCATTTTTTTTAAACTAATTAACACCCCTTATTTTGAAAAATGGTTTAGCCGAGCTGTACACTTCCACCTAAAAAAAAAGGTGTAAGTTCATCTCTGAATCAGACCTGCAATGTCTGCAATTAATGTTTTCAAAATGTTAATTTTAGGATTACTAGACATAGCTAAAATTGCTGTTAATATTTTCTTTATTAAACTGGTAATGCACATTTTTATTGTAGGTAAATATGTCTTCTAAATAAGGATGAGACAGTTGATTATCGTTTAGGGCTAAGAGAGTTGCCAACTCTGCAGAAATGAATGGGGTCTGGTCAGTGTTATAAAGTTCAGCATGAACACCGAGCCAATTAGCAGTTTGAAAGGAAGACACTTTCCCATGCGGCAACACAATGTGCTAGGTCTTAGAAAACATATAGATGGATTATTAGGTCTTGCTGCTAATGTCTGCTTCATTGGCTTTTCAATGCCACCAAGCATAATTGCATTAGAGGTGACAATAGAGCAAAGCCAGATTTTAAGAAAACGAACATATTAGGTAAAGGACAAATATAGTTAGATTTGTTTTACAGAAGCACCTGTCCTTCCTCTTCACTGTCTGCATAGAACAAAATCTATCTATATGTAGAAAATGTGCATCCCAGGCAAGGAATTGCTTTATAGAGCAAGTTCCCACGGTTCTTATCAACGGTGCTCTAAAAAACCTATATAGGTATAGGACACAGCAAAAGGTCATCTGAAACAGAAATAATAAATACATATATAACAATGCAAAGAAACATAAAAGCGTATAAGAGCCACTCAGCCCATCCAGTTTGCCCGGTTGTTTTTTATTTTTATTCTTTATTATACTGGAAAAGATATACATTATAAATTGTAAAATTCAGCGCTCACAGTATTGGGCCAGTGCCACCGGGAAATTAATATAGCATTAAAATATAGAAATGTATAAAACACCCTTTACAATTTACTCTAGCTGCTAAACCAGGGATGACAAGTCCCAGAGAAGAAAATAGAAAAAAAATTGGTAGCGCTCTGAGTGAATTTAATGGAACATCCAATAAAAAGTTGTAGTATTAAAAACAATTGCAAATATAGAATATAAATAGACAATTATATCTGCACAATTAAAGACCTAGCATGCTTAAATGTTCATTGAGGTTAGTGAGCCACTCAAATACAAAGTTATGCCACGAGGCTATCAAATTGCAGGTAAATGACTCTATTATATACAATAGTCTCATCCAATGTTAGAGAGCCCCATAACCAATATGATCTATAGCTTAGACTGAAAAAAAGTCACTTAGGAGAAATCAAAAGCAATTGAAATGGTGAATGAAATCATATTAAAAGTGGTATCCAAGTAATAGGTGATATAAAATGTCATATACAATAGTGCTAACAGCAGAGAAAATGTGTATCAGCAATGTTGATGGTAAGGATACTACACTGACCAGACCTCAATCGGCAGATGGAGAGAGCATGTGAGAAGCAGTCTCAAAGGATCTTAAGGTGGTAATGCATCGAGAGCTGGGCTCAATGAGGCCGGTATTCAGGTGGAAAGCTGCAGAGATGGTCACACTGTAATATCACGATGTTGAACCGGCATAGAGGTCCGTTCCCGACCCACAATATCTGGCTGTAATAGTGTCATTTACTTGCAATTTGATTGCCTCATGGCATAACTTTGTATTTGTGTGGCTCGCTAGCCTCAGTGAACATTTCAGCATGCTAGGTCTTTTATTGTGCAGATATAATTGTCTATTAATTTTCTACATTTGCAATTGTTTTTAATACTACAAATTTTTATTACATATTCCATTAAATTCTTTATATTCACTCAGAGCACTACCAATTTTTTTCTATCTTCTTTATTATACTGACCTTAGGCCATCCTATTAAACCCTCCATTTAGTTTACGATTTAGGAATTTCTTATATTCATCCCATGCATGTTTAATTTCTTCATCTGTGTTAGCCTCTACCAGCTCAGATAGGAGGCTATCCCTCTTATTAGCTGCCCTTTGGGTGAAATAATTTTCTTCACATATCACTCTTAAGTTTTAGCATGTAACTTCTAACGCGATAAACGAGACTGAGTACTTGTGTTTGAAGACAGGTGGCGTTGGTAAGGAAAGTTGGTATTACTATCATGTACTACCATCTTTAAAACAATGCCAACCCAAATTTCAGATTGATTCATAGGTTAGTTTTGACTTGCTAGCCAAAACTATCGGCCCGATGGGTGCCACGATTGCTCATGGTAGACAACAAGCGGATTCGGCTGACAACTTCAAAGCAGTGATTGGACCTCTTTAAGCGAAATCAGGAATTTTTACATCGAGTCATTACCGTTGATGAAACCTGGATAAATTACTACATGCCAGAGACCAAGCGACATTCAAAACAATGGGTTTTTCCAGGTGAATCTGCTCCGAAGAAGGCAAAGACGGTCCTATCGGCCGGAAAGCTCATGGCTACAATTTTTTGGGTATAATTCTCATCGACTTTTTAGAAAAAGGAAGCATGATCACGAGAAACTACTACAGTGAATTATTGGACCGATTTGATGAGAAATTGAAATAGAGAAGGCCCCATTTGTCAAAGAAAAAGTGCTGTTCCACCACGACAACGCTCCAGCTCACTCATCTGCAATTGTTGCGGCAAAATTGCATGAATTGCGCTATGAATTGTTGCTGTACTCGCCCGACTTGGCTCCCTGCGACTTCTTTCTGTTCCCTAACCTGAAAACGTGGCTCGCAGGAAAAAAATTCAGCTCAAACGAGGAGATCATCGTCGAGACAGAAGCCTATTTTAAAGAGTTTGACAAATCATATTTTTTAGAAGGTTTAAAGAAATGGCAGGGACGTTGGGAAAAGTGTATTGCCATGAAAGGAGATTACGTTGAGAAATACATTTTTTTTTATTTTTTTTATTTTCATCTTCATTCTTAACACAGGTACTTATTGATCCACCCTCGTATATATGAATAACTCTGAACCAGATCGTCAGTTTGAATTTCGGCCTTATTCACATGCATTCAGATCTAATTTCATCCACTTTTGCATTCTGCACTAGAGCTCACACATGTGCTACCAAATCAAAACGCGCCAGTTTACCAGGGAAGCCGTTAGCAGGGAATGCAAGACTGAGGCCCGTATTCAGAGTATCTTTTTCTTACGTAGATTTTGTAAATGCGATCTGAAAGACCACATTTACACAATCTATGTAAGAAAAACATACGTAGATTACGTAAAAAAAATTACTACGCATGCGCAGTGTAAAAATCGCTAAACACTGGAAGTTTATATGTTATACGTCCGGTATACGGGCCTGAATCTTGACATTTTGGGCTCTATTTATAAAGATCATTTTCCTGTGATAATGCCCGTTTTCATGTGAAAATTTACAGACCATGCATCGCCATGGAAAACTACAGTTTCCATGGCGATGCATGTCACTAATGCATCACCCTGCCGGCCTGTTCTTTTCAGTTCTTTTCAGATCAGGCCGGCGGTGTGTTACATTTACAAAGCCTGGGAGTGGAGTTTTACACTCCGCTCCCGGCGTTAAACTAACACCAGCTCAGACTGGTGTTAGGGGGTATCTATTCCAGCGATGTCCCCATATACTCTTCTTTTCCTCCCCCTAATAGCTGTTATTAGGGGGAGGAAAAGGGGGGCATGTATGGGGAGACCGCTGGGATAAACCTATGTGTAAAAAAAAAAAAAATTTTTTCATAACATTTAAACCTACAAAATAATTAACACGTAAAAAAAACAATAATTGTAAAAAAAAAATAAGAAAAAAAGCAAAACTCACCTGTCCGGGAGATACGTCTGACTTAAGATTTCAGAGTCCCGATATGAAGGCACTGAGCATGTGCAGTGTTTTATTTCATATCAGGACACTGATTTCAAAGTCCCTCAATGGAGACTCTGCGCATGCACAGTACGAAGTATGAATAAAGTGTCCTGTGATGAGCACAGAGATTATCGCGGGACCTCGCAGGGTAGGTAAGTTTTCCTCTGTGAGGAGAAGCGAGCCTGGATCCGTTTCATTCATTTAAAAACAAACTCCTCTATAAATAGAGCCTTTTGCATGTGTACATTACTACTGTGGACAGGGCTACATGCAGACATATTTACACTGTGGAAAGTCATGTGCAGACTGCAATACTCTACAGAGCACTATGTAGTACCCAAGCGCCATACATTTATGTGGATAAGGGTTGGAATTTTCTTCTGCATAGTGAATGTCTTGACTTTAAAACAAGGCGCAAACCTTTTGGCTCTTTACAGATATTGAAGAAAAGTCACGGACAGCTACACATATGGGAAACTGAGCTGTCTCCATGGGCCTGATCCAACACTACGATGTTACACTGAGCGCTGTAGCGCTCAGCGTAACATCGCTGCTCTGGCCCGACACTCCCCCTT
>WWET01000930.1:132893-168435 GCA_011038615.1 Limnodynastes dumerilii
ATATATATAGAGTATATAAGGAGAAGTTTATAAATGTCAATATTATTTCTGCCCCTTATAGTGCAGACTGACAGGGGTGAGCACATAGATGCAGTTGCATGAGGCTGCTACTGATCAGATCACCTGGGATCCTGTACAGGCTGTTGTTTACTGATAAAAGTAAACTGGTATATAACACCAGTAAGTACACAAATTATCAGTGTTATTTCTGTGTAAGTGATAAATGCAGAGATTCAACCTGCATTATCAATAAATACAGAAATTATCAGGGTTATTACTGTGTATCTGCACAGGTCCAGCCTTTCTGTATTTTACAAGTTTATATTCACATTAGCAGTGTTATTTCTGAGTAACTTTCATATAGAGATCCTGTCAGTCATAGTATTTTGTGAATTGTTTATTTAAAGACTTTTTACAATTTATTTACCACTTGTTGACTTTATTATGCCTCTGTCTTCAAGTCTCTTCATTATGTTGTGGTAGATATGGGCGTCCTTGAACGTCCCTGATATCTGCTCTCTTATCCCCTCAGCCCTTATGGTGAGCAGCTCCTGGACCTCCTCTTCATGCCAGTGCGCCATTTCAGAGTTGGAAGAAGGGCAGCATATGATGATGTCATCATACGCTGCCCGTTTTGCCATCCAATCGCGTTGCAAAGTGAAAAACCCAGGTTGCAAAACAACCCTGGACCTTTCACATCGCCACCCTTCTTGGGTAGGACCTGGAAAAAAACTATTTTTTTTCCCGGGTCGAAAGGAAATACTCTTTTCACATCACCACCAAATACCCGGGTTTTTTACGGAAATCCCGGGTATTTGGTGGTGATGTGAAAGGGGTATTATAAAGGCAAACTCTTTTCACCTTTCTTAATATTTTTTATTTATTTTTCTAATGTACTTATGTGATTTGTATGTTTGAATGGCTTTTGTTTCATATTGTTATTTATTAAATATTACTAAATGTTTATGGTGCACGTTTAATATGAGCAACGCTGTTTACTTTGCATCAGCCCTGGCCCTTGAAAGGAATTAATTAATTAAGGCAGGGCTATTTAATCCAACTACTGATGGATGGATATTTCACTCACTTTTTTCCTTCTGATAAAGTCGCATGTGTAAGCGATGAAATGCGTTAAGGTGTGAGCAATATTTACATCTGACTGGCAGCAGAGGATCGAGTGATAAGCTATTATAAACAGACTTGTGCTGGGCTCGAGTGCAAAAACCATCAAACCTCCAGGCTCATTCTGCGGCTCTCGGGAGCCTTGTGGTTCTGCTTGTCCATAGAGATGGAACGACGCCCACCGCCTTTCTGTGAGTGTATTCTTACGGATATCATCCAAGCACTACATCGCTAAATCTGTGGAGAGTTTTGATTATTACTAATACTGAGGTACAGATGCCTCTAAGACTATTTATCGGACACTTAACCTCCTTGAGGAATAGTGAGACCAAGACCGGGGAGCTACACAGTTCAACTATAGCTGGTATTTCTGTCCTTTACTTCACCAAAGCAATTAAAATTGACTCTTTGCCAATTGGCTACCAACTAGTCATGTGTTATCTAGAGATTTAAAATGTTCTAATTAGTTGTTGTATGGTTTTAGTTATATGATTAAAACATGTTTATTTTAAATAACAAGATCCATTTATTTATTATGCCTATTTTATTTATTTGTTCATCAATTGGACCGAACCCATTGTTAGCGCTCATCATATTTTTGTTCTTTGTGTTTTGTATGGCTGGGAAGAGCAGATTCCAGCATATGATTAGAAGCGCTCTACATTAGTGAGGTCTATTTTGTTATTTGTATCCCACTTTGGACGGAGTATGTTTACATAATAAATTGTTTACTTATCAATTTAATAATATATATTATAATTGTTAGTTTATTTTTAAATTTATAGTTCCATAACCGCTAATCAGCCAATACAATTAACATAATTGAAGTGATGTTTATAGAAAAAAAAGTTATAAAAATGGGAGGCCCATGTATTCATATGAAACTATCTTTGAAACCAATTCAAGGGAGAATCATGATTATAATCATTGAAGGTATTCTTTTAAATAAATCAAACCAATGGTGATAAAGGAGCCATACTGATTAGGTAAAGAAAGGTAAGAAAATGAAAGGCTACCTTTCCGAATGTTGAAAATGTTGAAAACAAACCTTCCTAGAATAATGAAAGAAGGCATATACATAATAACAAAATTATAATAGGCTCTTTCGAGGGGTGAAAGCATATTTACAAATGAATCATCAGATAAAACGAGCTGGATCCAGAGTGAAAAAAAACACCATGGGCCAGATTTAATAAGCTGGAAAAGTGGAAATGTTGCCCAAGGCAACCTATCAGATTCTAGCTCTCACTTTTCCATTACGTACTAGAGAATGTCAGTGAGAGCTAGAATCTGATTGGTTGCTTTGGGCAACATCTCCACTTATCAAAACCTGCAGCTTAGTAAATCTGGCCCAAGGAGTTTGTATTGAATGGTTCTCCACTTACAGTACCTGGTCTTTCCAGAT
The DNA here is from genome assembly GCA_011038615.1 of Limnodynastes dumerilii. Classification (NCBI taxonomy): domain Eukaryota; kingdom Metazoa; phylum Chordata; class Amphibia; order Anura; family Limnodynastidae; genus Limnodynastes; species Limnodynastes dumerilii. The sequence goes on from WWET01000930.1 coordinate 135,421, forward strand.
GGGAGACCAAGATCAGATGGGACCAGGCGCACCAGGGTGGTATGACTAGGTGAGAGATTACAAAAACCCTTTTAAGGTTAAGTCCTGATTGAGGCCTCCTGGTTCCAGAGATTTTAGGTAAAAAACATACTTTGTCTCTGTATTAGCTGAAAGATTCCCATAATCCATTTAGTCTCCCATTGTCTCTGACTTGCTTAATGCCACAGAAATCGGTAATAAAACATGGATTCCCTTGGTGGTGGTCTTTAAAAAGTGGTTGCAGTCCCTGCTATGATAAGCAGCTTTCAGAAATAAAGACGGCCGAAAGTTCATTTTCGGCTTCCTCTATTTCAAATAGGCAGCCTTTTTAGAATTATTTTTTTTTTTTTGACATGACAGTTTTTATTTTGTGAAAAAGAACTCAAAAACAATGAACCAGTAACCACTTATTTATGATACGGTGTGATCATTTACAAATGTAGAAAAAGCATACGTACAGCACATTTTCCTATGCCCATATGCCTATTAACTGTACAGGTGTCTAACCGCACATTCCACCTCATTCCCCACTTCCTAGCACCAGTTCAACCCATAAACATTTTTTTTAACTGATTACTGACTGACTTTAAGGCAGTTTTTTTGGGAATTGTATTAATCAGAGGAAGGCTCCATAACATATACAAGACTTATCTTAGAACAAGAGACTTAACCCTTTATGGATGTTATTGGTCTTTGCGCCCATTGCTTATACCCCTTTTTTTTACTGTGCATTTGTGGACAATAGTAACCCTATATGTCTGTGTTTTGAACCTATTGTGGTGAGGGTTCAGGGTATTAGTGTGGCAGCAGACCTTAAGGAAGTGCAGGGATTGTGGTTGCTGTATTTTGAACAATGTGTGTGTTTGTGGATATTTTATCTGTTACTTATACATTGTACCGTGTGCCATCAAAACAAAAAAGCTGACACTGACTTATTAAGGACTGTCTGGAAAGACATCCAAAATCAGCGCAATTACTAGTCACTAACCTTTCAAATTAGAAAAAAAGAATAAGAACTGTGTATTAATTGCGTCTATCCGGAACTCTGTATGAAACTTTAAATGAACCATCAGCATAAAGCCATATAAAAACTGGCCCCTAGCCCTGCAATAGGAAGTATCTTTCTTACTCTAACGCCCCCTCTGCCTATTTTCTGTACCTCCGGTACCGGTTTCCGGTTTTTGCTCCCCGTTGACCCATCCTCATCAATTTGTTTCACCTTTGTATTTCACTTTGGTCTACCTCTGCCTTGGTATGGGATGCCTGCTCCATTATAGATCATCTAATATATTAAGTTATATAAAACTAATAAGCGTCAGCTGCACCAACAATTATCTTACCTCAATATGACAAGCTGAACATGGTATAATCATTGAGCAGGCGACCCTCAGGCAGTAGTCGGTGAAATGGAATCTTAAGATGATATAGCAGGTTGGTGATTTAATAGGAATCTAGTCCTTTACCACTTAGTATTTATAAAGCAGTCATGTATTCTAACTTTAATAGTGGGAGTTAATGTATTTATGTATTGTGTTCAAGTGTGAAAGAATTGTTGGACTCTTTTTCTTTAGAGAGTGTGGTTTCCAGCCACTGCATTCTGAAGAGGTAGTAAAACTTTTCGTGGAATAATTTTAACGATGGAGGTTGACTATGTATCCATTGTTGAAGTATGCATTTTCTAGCTATGGCCGAAACAACAACAAGCATATGTTTCGCACGTTTAGGAATGGTAAGTGTTGCGTCTAAAACATCTAAAACTGCCCACTCCGGAGTGAGAGTCGAGGAAATTAAGAGTTTATTATTAGTAAAGGAATATACCTGCTTTCAAAATCTACATATGTGCGGGCACTCCCAAAAGCAATGATATATTGTTGCTGAGACCACCCCACATTTAGGACATTGGACCTGATTCAGAATTACGTACACATGTATCTTAAGAGCAAGCGAGATTGAAGAGTGCGCATGCACATACGTAATTTGCACATGTAACTTAGCGGGTCGGAAACAAAGCACGGAAAGTACTTGCGCAATGGAATTTAATTTGGGCGTGCAATTTTGACACATAACTTAAGAGGAATAGCCATTACACGGAATGTTAATGAGGCGAGGGAGTGGCTTTGTAAGTTGCGAACGTAAATTCGGAACTTATCTATGCGCTCTCATTATAAGTACATGGAAAATTTAAGGTTGAGTTTCAGTCACAGATTTTTTTCTTTGAAAATACACAGATTTTGAGGACCTATTTCTATCTAGCGTTCTAAATGACACTAGCTGCTGCACATGTTGCAGATTACACAAGGTCTATTTAATCAGCTCTTTGCAGGCCGAATCTTTGTGTTTGACTTGTTAGTAAAGCACAAAAGGTAACTGTTCACAAACGTGTTTTTTTAAACATTAGCTGCATGTTTGCTTTCATGATTTTCTGTTTACTACGTTTGGAATTCAATGTAAAATATGCTAAATTAGTAAAAAAAAATGTCCTTTGAAAACCTTAAAGCTACTGTGAAGATTTGCCTCATGCTTCAATGTAAAAGTCTGTTACCTTTCTTGTTTTAAAATAGATTTTTCACAAATTTGGAAAAGTGTGGAAATATCTATTGGCCTGTTCCATTACCTTGATTATTGCAATTTCTAAGGTAATGGTTTTAACCCTACACTGTAATAAAACGTATATTACTGTTGTTCAATTTTATGTTAGATGTTGTGAAATGGCTTACTTTTTAAAATATTGCCCTAGGTATTAATTTCTTGAATGCTAATGTTTGTATCTTTATTCATTTATTACAGTTACAATACACATTTGATTGCTGATATGTCTTCCTCCCTGTTATGGGTGTTTGTAAGTGTTGGAGGTGTTCCCCCACCTAGACCTTCCACGGAGAGGGTCTTACAAGGATCTTCGTTCCGTCAGGATACCTTACTATAAGACGGCCGGCCGGCCAAGTCAGATTAGACACACGTAGCTGGTGTTCCAAATGAGATCTGGTTTATTAGCTTAACATACAGATTTTTATAATGTGCTTGTCACATACACCAGTTTAAGGAATTTAATTAGCAAAAGAAAACAATAAAATATTCTTAACCGCCAGCCTAAATGCACAAAATATCTGAATTTCTGGCTGTACTAATTCCGAGAACAAAATGGATATAGATATACAAAATGGAGTACTAGTTATTTTACGTATAACTTCATTTCAACCCTTACAAACCCTCCTTTTTATACTAAAATAACTCCTTCCTGCCATACTACTGGATAACACAGGCTCCCTCCCAGACCACAATTTGGCGAAAACTGGGTCCCTGTGAATACTTTCCCCACTTGGCGGCGCTCGTCACCTCGATAAAAGTCCATATATCCTTCCAGGTGGAGGGTAATAACCGTCCTTCACTCTCTATTTTTAGGATGAGGGTGTAGGGTGCTCAACTCTGTCTTGTCCATTCCTTTGTGCTGTATCTCTTTCTAGGGCGTCCTCACGTTTTGCCAAACAAATCACTTCTGCGTCTGGATCAGCATACACGCCTCATGGTCTTGTACAGCTTTTTCTTTATACATGTAAAGCAACGGAAAAATAATTTGATCAGTACATAAAACAATAATACTAAACCAGCTATTTTTGCAAGCATCAATAATATTACCGTCAACCACCCCGTTATTCCACGGCCTTTATGTAGCTTTCCCTTTGTTTCTTACATTTCTTTTTGTACACTCATTCTGGATCAGGAATATAATTACCAAAGGCTGATCCTACAACCTGACACATGCCTCCTTCTGAGGCTGTCAAATAGTCCAGCACTGATCTGTGCTGTTGCAAAAGTTTGTTATGGACCTACATCTCTTTCGCTACTATGTCTAATATCTAATCTAACTCATCTGTTACATTTTTAAACAGTTTTCTTAACAGTAGTCATGAGGGAACAATGGGGCTGTATCCTTATCCTGACCTGCCCTTTTGTTCCCAATGAAAACAATGGGCACTTCTTTAAACAATATTCTGAGCGAGGGTCATTACCAGTGGCTCTTGACTTGAATCTTGCACCCTGTTTAGGGTAGTTACGATTACCTTGTGGACCAGGGGCCTTAACGTAAATATCCTTCAAAACTTTTTCCTTTTTGTTCAAATCTATAGACTTTATAACAACTAAACCCCATAAGTCTGTATCAGGCCCAGTCCCCAATACCATATATAGTTCTGAAAGTAACTCCCCTTTTTCCCTTGGAATGGAGATCTTGGAATCTGAGGCATGGATCCAGGTATTCTTCCCTTGGACTGTTACAGCAGTAACATATGATATGGTCCTTTACATCTGGGATCCAGTCTTTTCCTCGCGTGTCTTTTTAGATAGCCCCAATCTCCAACCTGCAGAGGATGCGTGTTCTCTGAATTATCAGAGTCTGGAAGAAAACTTTTACATGCAGGTTAGTCAATTGGCTTGTTAATGCTTGCATATAACCTGTAAGATCACCATGAGCATGCTGCAATTCCTGTGTAAAGAACATACTGCAAACAATGCTATGGCTAAACACTTTGGTCATGGTTTCTTAAAATGCTGCATAACTTTCTGGACCTTAAACTTTAAAGTACCATTTAACCTTTCGTTTAACCTTCTGCCACTTGCTTGTCATCTGTACGGTGTGTGTGAAATGCCTGTATGATGCCTAAATCTGACATGATGTGTTGCATAGCCTCACCTGTGAAATGTGTACCTCTGTCTGATCCAATAACTTCAGGAACTCCACACCTGCAAACAACTTCAGCCATGAGTTTCTTTGCTGTGTTGGCCTTGGCCACTGTCCATGCTTCAGGCCACCTGCTGAATAAAGCTTTCAAGTAATTCCTCACGGAGTCTTTGTCCTGTGTTGTGTTCTGCACAAATCCATCATTAACTCACAAAATTTGCTGCTGCTGCGTTGAATCCTGGAGCTATCCAGTGCTGGTTCACTTGTGCTGTCAATTGCTCCTTTCCTTTATGATCCGGTCTGTGAGCCACCTGTAACATAGGGGGGTACAAAACTCTTGGTAGACATAGTTTCTTACCCTTCTTCCACAGTCCTGTGAATGATTCTTCAGCTCCTATGCATTTCCAGGCTTCGTGTTCTGCTGGACCTTCTTGTTGTTGGAGTTTCATTAGATCCTTTAAGTTCCATGCTTCCTCTTTTTGTACTGTATACACAGTGTTCTTGATTGGTTTCAATGCTGCTGTCTTGGCAGTGACGTCTGCTAAGGCGTTCCCTTCTGCTTTTTCTGTCTTTACTTTAGTGTGAGCTTGAGTCTTGATTACTCCTACTTGCAGTGGAAGTTCTAGTGCTCTGGTTAGTCTTTTGATGAGTGCTGCATGTTGTATGGGCTTGCCTGTTGAGGTTTTAAAGTCTCTACTTATCCAGACACTGGCATAGTCATGTGCAACTCTACAAGCATACCTTGAATCTGTGTAGAGGTTTGCTGTTCCTTCTTCTGCCATCTCCAATACTCTGATGAGAGCCATGAGTTCCGCTTCTTGGGCTTTAGCCTGTGCCTGCTCCTCTGTCTTCAGCTTAAGGCGTTCGGCTTCTTCTACCTGCTGGCGTGAAAGTGCGGCTTCGTGTTCAGCCCTCTGCTTCCTTAGCTGCGCGTTTCGCCTTCTCAGGCTTCTTTTTGCTTGTCCAGAATGCTTTGCTCCTGAATCCTGGTCTGCATCAATTCCTGTTCTTTCTGCTGCACAGATGCTGCGTAATAAGCTTTTTCCTCAGCTTCAATTTTTTCCTTGAAGCTTCTTGTGCCAGCTGGATTAGCCTTTCAGCCTTCTTTTCCGCCAGCTCTTTCTGATTCTTGGCTTCTTTGGCTTTGGCCTTCAATCGCTCCACCTCCTCTAGGGCCAGCTTCCTCTGGCGTGCCGCCTCCTGTTCTGCAGCAATGATCTTCTTCACCTTGTCTTCTGCCTCCTTGTGCTTGGCCTCCTCCTCCAGAGCCAGCTGCCGTTGTCTTTCGGCCTTCTCCTCAGCTCTCTGCTTGCTCTCCTGGGTCTCCTCGGCACTGTTCTTCAGTTTCTGAAGTTCCAGCTCCAAGTTGGACTTGCCAGAAGAGGCCTTTTCAAAGTTTCTTTCTTCTTTAACCCTCCTTTACTTCACAGTCTCGTCCACAATATGCTTCTGCCGCTCCAGCTTCAGCTTCAGGATTTTCTATGCATGTGTTGAGTAGCTGGAGGCAAAGGTTCAGCTTCCAGGACCTTGTAAGGAGTGGATGGCACACACACCTGGCACACCTAGAAGTGGCACGGCAGTGGCAGACAGGATGGTAGTTTTATAAATGCTCCAAAGAGCACAAAACGCAAAGAAATAAGTTCCAAAATGGAATTGTCTTTGAGCCCTCCCACCCACGCTTATGTTAAAAATTAAACAGGACATGCAAAGTTTAACAAACCAATCATTTCAGTGTGAGGGACAGTCACTTGTGGCTGAAATGATTGGTTTGTTTGGGCCCCCACAAAACAAGCTGGAAATGGACAGTGCACAAACTGGCTTTAGTTTACAGGCACAATGTCGTTGTAGTTATCATCAGATTATGATTCCTCACCCCCATCAGTGTCTACATCCTCTTTTTCACAGACTATTAATTCGGCCCCGCTGGAAACCACCATGTCAGGTACCTCTGTACTTTTTGGAGGTAAATGGTTGTAAAAGTCTTCCTTGTGGAATTTGTGATTCATTTTGACAAACCATCTTTTCCACATTTTGGGAAAGTAACCTCCTACGGCAATCGCTGATAAGATGCCTAGCTGTGCTAAATGATAGATTATTACCTGGTAATATTGTTTTCTCTACTCCTACATGTCAGCACACGTGGGTGAGTAATCTGGAGCCAGACAGGAAACAAGAAGACACCGGCCATATATAGCTGCACACCACCAGCTCCTGTGTCTTTGAACTTAAAAAGCTTAAATATATAACTGAAATAGGTTAACACAAACAACAACCCAACTAACAACCTGGGCTGGGCAGTGTGTGCTGACATGTAGACATAGAGGAAACAATATTACCAGGTAATAATCCATCATTTCCTCTGCCTCCTGCCATGTCAGCACACGTGGGCCATACCCAAGCAGTTTAGGTCACTGGGTGGGCATTGTAGTTGCCTAACGTACCGGCTTTTAACGTATAATAATGAATAATAAGCGAAAACTAATAGTATAATTAGCAAGCTATTACAACCTACATAGCTGCACTAAGCACCCGCCTGTCAAAGCTTGCCTCAGCTGAGGACATGACATCCAAAACGTATGGATGGAAGACCATCCTGCTGCTTTGCACAATTTTTCTACTGATGCAGACTTGTTATGTGCCCACGAGGCTGCTGCCGCCCTTGTAGAGTGTGCTCTTTGACCCCTTAGGATCTGCTTTCCTTTAATCTGGTATGCCTTAGTGATACAAGTTTTGATCCATCTGGCAATGGTACTTTGAAGCTGGGCTTCCTTTGTTACTATCTTCCGAAAGTACAAATAACTGCTTTGTCTTTCTCCAGTCTAAAGGTCTTCTAACGTAGATATAAAGAGCCCTGACCAGGTCAAGCGTGTGAAGTTTGCTTTCTTGAGCTGTCTCTGGATCAGGAAAAAAAGATGGCAGGCATATTTATTGATTGATATCCCTTCTGGAGACTTCTTTTTGGCAAAAAAGACCTATTCGTCCTTAATGCGACCTTATCATTAATGAAATTAAGATATGGTTCCTCTGACCATAAGGCCTGAAGATCTGAGATCCGCCCAGCCGATGTAATGGCTACTAGAAACATTACCTTAAGATTTAGAAGGTGTAGATTGACTTCTTCCAGCAGCTCAAAGGGGGCTTCTGTGAGAGCATCCAGCACCAAATTCAAGTCCCAAGGAGCAGTAGGCTCCTGAATGCTGGGCGCTCTCTTTTTGCCGCTTGGAAAAACCTGATTATCTTTTGCCAAGTCTTGATCTAGCATGGCACTTAGTGCGGATATATGCACTTTTAAAGAGCTAGTTGCCAGTCCTTTCTCAAGGCCTTCTTGCAGGATATTCAGCACCACAGGTATAGAAGCTTCCGAGGTTCCTGATGCCTTGCACCGATACAGAAAAGTTCTCCACACCCTATGGTAAGTGCTGCACATTTATATTTTTCGTGCTTTCATAAGGGTATCACCACTCTGTCCGAGAACCCCTGGGTTTTTAGGTTCTCCCTTTCAAGAGCCATGCCGTCAATTTTAAAGGTGCCGTGTTAGGATGTACCAGGCGACCCTGTATTAGCAGCCGTGGATGGTATGGCAATCTCCACGGTTCTTCCAACGCCAACTGCTTTGCCTTGAGGAACCATGGCCTCCGAGGCTAGAATGGGAGTATTGTTATTACCGTTGCCTGTTCCTTCTCTATTTTCCTCAGAACTTGAGGTTATCAGAGGCATGGGGGAAAGATGTATGCTAGTTGGACATTCCATGGGACAGACAATGTGTCTACTGCCAGCTTTTGACTGTCCCGGTACCAAGAAAAGTATAGCCTCGCTTTCCTGTTGCTTCCTGAGGCCATCAGATCTATTTGAGGGGTACCCCACCTCTGTGTGATCTGTCTGAAGATATGACTGTTCAATTGCCATTCTCCTGGATGAAACTTCTCTCTGCTGAGGAAGTCGGCTGTAAGATTTTCTTTCCCTGCTATGTAAACAGCTTTGAGGTCTGTGAGATGCTTTTCTGTCCACATCATTAGAAGCTTTGTTTCTATTATTAATGGCCTGCTTCTTGTACCTCCCTGCTTGTTCATGTGTGCCACCACCGCCTTGTTGTCTGATTGCAGTAGCACCGATTGGCCTCTTACTTGATACTGGAGTTTTCTTAAGGTCCGCAGAACCGACTTCATCTCTTTTACATTTGAGGGTAGCCTTTTTTCTCTTTTGAACCAAGTGCCATGGATCATCACTGACCCGCACACTGCTCCCCAGACTATGGGTTGGTTGGGTCGATTGATTTGCCTGCTCGTAACCTGTGTGCATCTGTCCACCATTTGAGGCTTCTTTTTGCATCCTGTGACAGGCATATTTTCTGACCCAAATTTCCTTTAGGTCGACTGATGTTAGGAACATCCCCTTTTCCAGATTTAAAAGGACTGATCTTACAGATTCCATCTTGAACCTTTTTAGATGAATGTGCTTGTTGAGGTTTCTTAAATCTAGAATGGTCCAAAAGCCCCCTGTTGCCTTTTGGACCACAAAAGAAGCGGGAATAGAAACCTTGGTACTGCTGCTCCCTTGGCACCTCCACTACTACCTGCTTTTGTAGCATCTCTTGCAGGCTGCTTCTTAATGCAAAAGTTTCTTCCGCTTGGCGAGGGGTTGTTGACTGTTAAGCTTGGACGATCCACTAATTCGATCTTGTACCATTCCTTTATATTTCCAGCATCCATTTGTCTGATGTTGAGACTTCCCAGATTCCAATGAATTTCAACAGTCTGCCTCCTACCAACTCCGCAGGGCTGGCACCTCTGGCATCATTGGGCAAGGTTTGAGTAATGACCTGATGTCTTTACCTCTTTGTGTACGAAAATTGTACCTCGAGGAGAAAGACTGTCCTCTTCTGTATCCTCGTCCGGGCCTGTATGTTTTTGCTTCCTTATATTCCGTAAACACACCTCTGGACGACTTGCCCTGAAAGTTCCTTTGTGAGCACATTCAGTGCATGTAAAGCCTGAGATGTCTTCAGGTAGTTGTTTATCACATGAGGAACATTTAGAAAGATGCTTCTTTTTGTGTTTTGCTTTGAGATCTGATCTCTCTTTGCTGGTCTCAGACCTGACGAAAGAAGTAAATCTAGTTAACTAATCTGAGCCCTATATCACAAATACCCATATTGTATTGGCTTACTCCAATTTCTTTTGCCGTGGGTGTTTGTCATCCATACTGGCCACAGACACATTGAGTTTCCCAACTGCAAACAGTGATGATAACATGCCATCAGAACTTATAATAAAAGTACACATACTCCAGGGAAAGGTTCAGAAACCTACTTACTCTGCTGCTGCTACAGGGAGGGTAGAAATAAGGCTTCCACAAACGTAGTGTAGTCCTTCCGCCGTCCAGGAGAAGTAAGGGAACAGCTGTTCCGGTGCTATGTCCGCGTCTCTCCGTCCTGCATGCTGTTAAACTTCCTGTTGACCACTGATGACGTCCCCGCTACTCCCGGCTTCCTTTTGCGTCACTTCCGCCTGCTTTCACATGGATTAACCCGGGCATCGTAAGCTGCGGCTTTCACCGCCGATGCATGACTTCACTCTCCGCCCCCGCTCTCAATATAATAGGAGCCGGGCTTTAGGAGGAGAGCTTACAATGCTCACAAGGTCGCCCTTCTCCTCACCGTTCCCGGCCTAACTGCCGCACCAGCCCGGGAACTTCCTGCAACTGCCAACGGCGACCCCGGTACCTATACTCCTACCAAACTCTGACTCCAACAGGAAACAAGAAGACACAGGAAGCTGGTGGTGTACAGCTATATATGGCCGGTGTCTTCTTGTTTCCTGTCTGGCTCCAGAGGGGATTACTCACCCACGTGTGCTGACATGGCAGGAGGCAGAGGAAAACCTTTTTCTGAGTACACATTGGAGGGTGTGCAACTTAGGTAAAACAAAGCCAGTTTGTGCAAGGACCTCCAAGTTGCCTTTTTTCCTGCCAGTATTCAAACTGACTGTCTGACATGTCTATTTGGATGCTCTCATGGAAACAATAGTCAACCATTCTTTCAATGGCCACAGCATCATATACAGTGACAGTTAACATGTCAGTGATTGTAGGCAGCTCCTTCAGTCAGAAGGAACATATCCTGACTGCATATAGACACCAAGCCCAAGTGCATATAAATGATGTCAGAATCCTGATCTTCCAGGACTATTCTGTAGCATTATCTCAAAAACAGAGAATTTGTCCCCTTGTGTAAGCACCTAGCAGAGAATGGTCAACGCTTGTATAATTGAAAATGGGCAAACACTTATCTTTGATGATCCCAAAGCAGCGAGACACCACTTGGAATCTCAGATATCCCCCACGAGTTCTCCAGTTCGATCTCCCAGATCCCCTCACTCAGAACATAGATATAGTTTGCATTTAGAGGGTCATTTTTCTTCCCCAGTTAGGAGTAATACTAACTTAGTTTAATATCAGTTACCTTTTATTGGTATTGTTAAGTGTTTAGTGTGTCCTGGTTTGTTTTCCAGGCCCTACTTAAGTTCTGAAATGGTTTGGAAAATATTTGAAAATGTGGTGAAGCATATTGTTTGTATTTATAGTGTGCCTTATAAGTCTGGCTGTCTTTACAAAATATATTCTCATTTCAGTTGTTAAGCAGTGTCCCGGGGGCTGCCTCACTCATGATTTGCTGCTTCTACTTACTACTTTGCTTTGTGAACTATCTGAGTTCGGATTCAGCATACACATAGATGGGTGAGTCAGCCATGCAATCCCCATCTTTAGACTCTATCCCATGCCCTCAGCCACAGTCTCTACACATAATTGGAATGTGTCTAAACATCCCCATCAAGAGGAAAAAAAAATTACAGATTATTCACCTATTGTTTCCTTGACTCAATCATGTCAGCATACTTCCGGGTTACGTTCCCCTCTCTGGAGCCAGAAAGGAATAAAGAAGAAACCGGCAGTATAAGAGACCTCCTGTCTCTAGTGTCTTCTAACTTCACATAGCTAAAATAAACTTGAGAATTATAACATAACATACATAAGACATTGATAATCCGGGTTGAAAAATATGTGCTGACATGATGGAGTCAAGGAAACCATATTAACAGGTGTAGTTTACTCCTCCTCCATGTATATCAGCATACTTCCGGGTCATACCAAAGCAGTTAGACCTTAAAGGGAGGGCAAATAATAATTAACTAACATATATACAATATATACACTATTTCTTAGACTACTGCGCTTAGCACGCGTCTACCAAAACTAGCTTCTGCTGAAGAAAGGACATCTATCCTGTAATGTTTACAGAAAGTATTAACAGATGCACATCCTGACGCCTTACAGATTTCAGACACAGAGGCTGCTTCTCTCTCAGCCCAAGATGTGGCCATGGCCCTAGTGGAATGGGCATCTCAGCTCTTCTGGCGGAACCTGACCCTTGATCTCATATGCTTTAGTTATACAAGATCTTATCCATCTTGCTAGCGTGTTCTTTGAAGCTGCACCTCCTTTTCTAACACCTTCTGATTGCACAAAAAGTTGGTCTGTCTTTCGTACTTCTTTTGTTCTTGAATATAAATAGACAATGCTCTTACTAAGCCCAATGTATGGAATTTTTTGTTCCTTTGGATTGTTTGGCTTAGGACACAGTGAGGGAAGACAGATCTTTTGGTTTAAGTGGAACTTGGAAACCACTTTTGGCTTTCCAGTGTAAGACTAACCTCCGCAAGTGGTTCAAAGGGTGGATTCGTTAGTGCGTCTAGCACCAAGTTCGGGTCCCATGGAGCCAATGGTTCTCTGATCTCTGGCTTTACTTTCTTTGCGGCCTGCAAGAATCCTATTATAAACGTTTTTTATCTAACATAGCGCTTAATGCGGATATTTGGACTTTCAGAGAGCTTACTGCTAGCCCTTTATCTAGCCCTGCCTGGAGAAACTCTAGTATAGTTGGAATATCTGCCACTGATGCCCCTACTGTGTCAGTCTAGGCCAAGAAGATTTTCCATACTCTCTAGTACATTTTACATGTTGACTGCTTCCTTGCTTTAAGAAGGGTATTAATTACTTTTTTTTTTTAAATATCCTTGTCTTACCAGGTTTTCCCTCTCAGTAGTCAGGCCACTAATTTTAGGGATCCTGGATTTGGGTGGACCATTCCTCCCTGAGACAGATGGTCCAGAATACTTGGTAGCATCCATGGATTGTCTATTGCCATTCGTAACAGGATAGGGAACCATGGCCTCCAAGGCCAAAAGGGAATGATTGCTATTACTACAGCCTGTTCCGTTTCTATTTTCCTGAGAATTGGAGGGATCATGGCCACTTTAGGAAATACGTAAGCTTTCTCATATGCCTATGGGACCGTCAAGGCATCTATCGCTAGTGCCTCCCTGTATCTGGAAAAGTAGACTGGCAATTGTCTGTTGCTGGCCAAGGCCATCAAGTCTATTTGAGGTCTCCCCCACAGCTGGACCATTTGTGTGAACACCTTTTTGTTCAAACTCCATTCCGCTTGGTTGACCGTGTGTCGGCACAAAAAGTCTGCCGTAACATTGCTCTGACCTGCAATGTAAACAGCTGTTAGTCCTATCAGGTGTTTCTCTGCCCAAATCATGAGCTTCCTGGTTTCTGATGCAAGAGATGCACTTTGTCCCACCTTGCTGATTTATGTGTGCCACTACATCTGTATTGTCTGTTTGTACTGTAACCACCTGGCCTTGTACTTGGGGCTGTAATTGTTTTAGAGCTTCTGACACTGCTCTTAATTCTTTTATGTTGGAATGTGTTTCCCATTCTTTCCTGGGCCACAATCCTTGTATGAATCGGTGACTGCAAACTGTGCCCCAACCGTACTTGCTTGCATCCGTTGTTACTATAATAGGTTGAGTTGGGGCGAACGACTTTCCCTCTTGCAGTCTTTTTCTGCTTGTCCACCAGTTCAAAGACCTTTGTATCTCTGGTCATAACTTCTGAAGCATATTCTTTGGATTTTTGTCCCTTTGCATTAGGAACCCCCAATTGAAACTGTCTCATGTGGGCCCTTGACCAAGGAATAGCATCTAGGGCTGTTGCCATCAGTCCTAATACCCTTAAACATTCCTCTGTCGTTATGCGGTGTTTGAGTTGAACTCTTTCCACTTCTGTGATCAGTTTCGTAATTCTGTCCTTGGTCAGGTTAACTGTCATCTTTTCCGTATTTATCAGTACTCCTAAATACTTGATCTCTGTAGTTGGTGTTAAATGACTTTTTAGTCTGTTGATTAATGTGAAATGTAGTCCTTGAAGAAAAGTCCAAAAATGGTCTGTCATTCACACTATTTAACAATTAACTAGCCGTGACTTTCTAGAGTGTGAATGACTGTCTTCATGAAGCTGTGGGACAGATCTTCTGATTCTGCTGCAATTAACAAATCGTCCAGGTATGGTCATACTAGCATATTTTGCAGTCTGATTTAGAATTTTTGAGAATGTCCTCGGCGAGGTAGCCAGTCTGAAGTAAGTGCTGCGAATTGGAAAGGTTTCCCCCGAATATACTGTATCTTAAGAATTTCTGGTGACTTAGACAGATTGGGACGTGTAGATAGGCGTCTTTTAGATCTATTGATGTTAGAAACATCCCTTGATGTAAATTCATGAGTACAGACTTTACTGACTCCATTTTGAAGGTTCTGATTTTTATATACTTATTTAGATTCCTCAGGTCTAGTATAGTGCAGAACCCCCCTGTTGTCTTGGTCACGATGAAGAAGCGGGAGTAAAATCCTTTTAATTTCTCCTTTTCTGGAACTTCTATGACCACTTGTTGTTGCCACATAAGCATCAAACTTTCTTCCAGCGCTCTTCGTTCTTCTAGGCACGTTTTGACTGGGGATTCTGTGAATAACTGACCTGGGTATTTCTGGTATTTTGTATCCTTTTGAAATTATGTCTAGCACCCATCTGTCTGTAATAGAATTTTCCCAAACTGAGTAAAACTTTGCATGCCTTCCTCCTACTTCCATCTCCTGACTGGCTGGCATCATCTCATTGCGACATCTGTTTGAGTGTTGTCTTGATATCCCAGCCTCTTTGGCCTTGAAAAGTGGCTCTTGAGGTAAAATATTGGCCTCTTCTGAATCCTCTGCCTGGCCTATATTGCTTTACTTCTTTAATGTCTGGTATGAAGCCTTTGTTTGGTCTGTTTTGATATCCTCTTCTGACCTTCTCTTGAGGCAGCCACATAGACTTGCCTCCAGATGTTTTGATTGTCATCCAGTCTTTGACCAAATAAGAATTCCCCCTGAAACAGTAGTGTTAATAACTTGTTCTTTGAATGGGAATCCGCCATCCATGGCTTCAGCCACAAGGCTCTCCTTACCATTGCCGCTGTTGCACCTGACTTAGCCACCATTCTAACAGAGTCCATAGAAGAATTACATATGAAGTTCACCAGCAGTTGGATATTACATCTTTTTTTCGTAGCACTTCTTCTAACAGCTTTTTACCACTCTTAATGGGACCTCTGCAAGTAAGCTCCTTCTATAGGAGTGTTTTTTATTACAAAGGACTACTTATATTTATACATTTTTTGTGATTCATTTGTTTTTTTGTGTGCCTATTTTTATTTATCTTTAGTTTGTTGGTGTTGTATATATTTTTATATAAATTATTCATATTTAATAAAAGCCTATATTTTTAGATATTTTTATCTACAATCTCTTTACAATTTATGAAATATTCTCCTGTCTGTGTCTGCAAGGAGCAGCGCCGTTCTTGAACAGTTTTTGGATATTATGGACTTGTTTCAGCAAATCCTCCCTTTTTACTCCATCGATGATATTATTTTCAAGCGAATTACACCAGCTTCTATTTACATGAGCTGTTATAGCTGTTGCTGCCGCAGACTTCAAAGCTGCCCCAGCTACAGCGTGCTGCTTCTTTAGCCCTGTCCAGAACAATACAACCATAACCCCTTCTCTCCCACCTCAACTAACTACCCACCCAAAAAACCTGAATACCCTTAAAGGGGAGCCCAAAAAAAAAGGGACAAAAAGAGTACAGCAAACCCTAATTACAGTAGTTGGAAAACGTGTTCAGACATATACAATTGATGCAGCACAATACCAAAAAGTAACCTGAACATTGTGAGGATAGTAAACCTATTCAGAACACAGAAATGTACAACAATGACATAATCAGAGTAGAGGTTGGATAGAACAGGTTTTGCATTGAGATATCTCAGACCATATAGATGCCCATTTAAGCCAACCTTCCCCATGCACAGTCTGAGACGTGATAATAGATGCTGTTTCAAGTAATCCACATAAATTGCCCTTTGCGTCACATTAATGAGAGGGGTGTGATATGTCAGACATCATTCCAGGAGAGACTGAGAGGGAAGAGCAATCATCAAGATGACCCAACACTAGAGCTCTTGCACCATTAGCCAAAGCGCACCCATGTAACTCATCCCTCAGAAGGGAAAAGGATGTATTGAGAATCTAGCCAGGGTGTCCATATTTAAAAAAAAATCTGTATAGTTTTACGCTTGGTGTGTACAAATTTTTCATGATTTAGTGTAGTATTGATTAGATCAACCCATTGTGGAAGGAGGGACAGTCATGGGACATCCATTTACGGGCTACCAACGGCAAGGCAAGTGAGGCAAGCACACTGACGTGCCTATATACCACTGTGGAGTTATCTTCCGCCAAATTAATTTTAAAAAGTAATGTTTTAGGGTAGAACATATAGCATTCCAGACCTCAGCATAGAACTTTTGCACACACAAACATTCCCACACTAAATGCCAGAAGTCTGCATCACGTGTATCATACCTTGGACAATGTGAATTACTTCTCATTACCTTACCATGCTAAACAATATCACAGGGGTCAGGTATGATCTGTGTAAGACGAACACCTGTATTTGTTTGTATCTTGCAGAGGAAGTGGCTGCACCAGCACTTGCTATAGCCTGCAACCACTCCTCGTCAAGGAATGCACCCGTGTTCATCTCCCATTTCTCCCTCAGAGCCGCAAGTAATTCAATTGTAGGGGAAGGTTGAAGCGGGGGTGCCAGACCCCCCGAATTGTGTATTCAGAATGTGTCTGAGCTGTAGGTATCTATAGAAAAGAACATTGTTTAGTTGGAATTCTTCCCTTAACCGAGCAAAGGTCTTCAGTGATCCCTGGAAATATAATTGTCCAAAGGAGGAGATCCCAGCCCTGTGCAATAATTGATATCCTGCGAGCCCATTTACTTCTGCTAATTAGAAGTTAAGGTGAGTACCTGGGTCTAGCATTTGATTACCTAAATGATTATTCATCCCTCCACACCCATATTGCCTGAGAGGCCAATGGGGATCCCTGTCTGCGCCAGTTACCAGTTAACAGGAACTGAAGAGGAGAAAGGGCACTTCCTCCTGAGGAGCACACAAGATCCCCCAACAGTCCATCAGCAGTTTTACTAAGCCAGGGTATTAAATGTGAGAGTTGTGACGCCAAGTAGTATGCCCACAAATTAGGGAAAGCAAGGCCACCAGAATGTTTGCTCCTACAAAGAACAGAGTAAGACAGTTTGTGGCGCTTACCCGCCCATACAAAGGATAATAAATGGATATTTATGTAGTGAAAATAAGACCTAGGGATTAACACCAGGGAGTGCTGAAGAATATACAAGAATTTAGGCAGAATTGCCATTTTTATTAAATTAATTCTCCCTGTGGGGCTCAAAGGAAGCTTTTTCCATGTGTGGGCTCTAGCCTTGAGCCACTGTATGACTGGGTCTAAATTTTGTTTAATAAAGTCAGCCGCATCCGGAGTGATCCACACCCCAAGATACTTGAATCTCCTAGTAATTTGCAGGGGACAAGAGGCAAGGACAGACCAAGAGAAAAGCACCCGCAGCACAAGCAACAGGATTTTCCCCAATTGTTTCTCAACCTGGAGAATTTCCCAAAGATCTCCACGACTTTGAGGACCGAGGGCAAAGACTCCCCAACCCCCGCCAAGAACAATAGCATGTCATCTGCGTATAATGCTGTTTTATCAACCCCTCCACCGGCTGAGAGGCCAGATATTTTAAGTTTCGAACGGATGAGGCATGCCAGAGGTTCAATGGCAAAGGTGAAGAGTGTAGACGAGGGTGGACACTCCTGCCTCGTTCCCCTGCCTAGCTGAAACGGCCCAGTAGTACACCCGTTAATACAAACCCTAGCTGCAGGGGAGGAGTATAACATCTTTACCTAATTAATGAAACAGGGACCAAAACCCAAACCTATCAAGAACCTCCCAGAGGTATCCAGAGACACCACCGCAGCCTCCTCCCCACTTTCATGAGGCACCTGTAGCTGAGTAAATAAACAAAGGAGGTTAGTTAGTGTAGATTTGCCCGGCATTAAGCCAGTTTGATCAGAACGTACAATTGAGGGGATTACCTTGTTTAACTCAGAGAGATTTTTCTGAACTAGCGCAGTGGTAGTAGTACTCAAACTTTATTTCAATAATATCATAATTAGTATTAGAAATTTCAGTGGTGCTGCTGTGGCTAAAAATAAAGCATCTACTTAAACAAAGAAAAAAAAGAAAAAGAAACACTTATGCACACTCTTCATAGTTGCTAGTACCCCTGATTAGATGAATAAAACTTCTTAGCTTAACTCTATTTTATAGAATAAACATAAAGCTATGCAGTATTTTAGTTCTTTGAGTAAAAGTAATGTATTTTCCCTGCATGCAAAAAAATGTTAAATTCGTTGACACTCCTTACTTTGAAAAATGGTTTAGCCGAGCTGTACACTTGCACCTAATAAAAAAATGGAAGTGTATCTTTGAATCAGTCCCATTGTATGGAGCTGCAGGAAACTATTAACCCATCGTTTGCCAGAGTCTTCCATGTTGTTACAAACAAACCTGATAATCCATAAGGAAAATATCTATTTATATAATTTATAAAGTTATAGAGATCCACCTTCACCTATCCATGAAATAGATCAATATATATGTATTGGGAATTTTTAAAGTAGAATCATCAAATATTAATTTAGTGTATGCTATCAAAACAAATATTTTAGTTGCACATACTAGTACCACACATTTATTTATATAAATATTTCTAGTTATAAAATAATATATTTATGAATTTAGTATTGATTTGAGGTACAATAAATTAATGTATTCAATCCTGTGACAGGAATAAATTAAATTACCAGAGGATGCTAAACAATACAACATAAATATGAATACATTAGTTTTTTATATAAAATTAAATAATCATGGAGTGATATACGGTGTGGGTAAAAACACCAATTGAAACAGGTGATAGTCCAGTGATAAATGAATATTACATTATTATATGTACCAGTGCTCAAAGTGGAAATTTAGAAGTGGGGGTAAGGAAATTTCAACACCACATGTGTCTTGAGTTTGGCAAAGTAAACAGGTCAACAACATTGGCCCTGATCCAGAACTACGCTTCAAAGTGATTTTACGCGTGGCGGAGATGTAAAATCGCTGTTTAGAACGCACTGCGCATGCGCACCATAGAAAATACGCACATTCACGTAGCGTAACTGTGAACGTATGGGCCATTCACGTATGTGTCACGTAAATACTTACGTGTGGGCGTGCCAAATTTACGTTACTCCAAAATACGTCTGAAATACGTGAAGTAGGCGGGGGGTGGTATTTAAAGTGTACAGTATGGGCGTGCTAAGCGGCATACGTTCACGTAGTCTATACGTCCGTTAGCGGACGTATACTCTTACGTGTGAAAAAGTTAAGGTAGGGTTTGGGAAGCGTATCTTGACAAAATACGTCCCTGCAAGGGGTGTGACGAGGGGAGTGTATCGAACTTACGTGCACGAAAATACGCTCCGCGAATAAACGTACGGCACACGTAGTTCTGGATCTACCCCATTGTGTACATGTCATGTGGGTCAGTATGTCTACACTGAGCGCTTCATGTTTAATTAAATAATCTGGTTACCGCTAGGGAAAAGCAATGATAGATCCCCCACAGAGCCTTATTGTCCCCCTCCTTCAGTTTGTCCAGTCTTATTGCCCCCTCTCTGTGTCCAGCCAGTCTAACAGCCCCTCTTTATGAGACCTCCCAGCTTTATTGCCCCACCTGTGTCCAGCCAGCCGTATTGCCCCCACTTTTATTTGTGTGCACTCAGCTTTTTTGTTCCCCTTCAGTTTGCCCAGTCTTATTGCCCCCTCTCTGTGTTCAGCCAGTCTAATAGCCCCTTTTTATGAGATCACCTATCTTTGTTGCCACACCTGTGTCTAGCCAGCCTTATTGCTCCCACTTTTATATGTGTCCATTCATCCTTATTATTGTCCCTCTCTTGTCCATTCATCCTTATTATTGTCCCTCTCTTGTCCATTCGTCCTTATTATTGTCCCTCTCTTGTGTGGCTTCCCACTCCCCATTCCAAATCCCCATGCCCAAACTGCATAAAAGAACGTTATAGAAAACTCACCTTTCCTGTTTCTCTCTTTATTCGCTCCTCCGCGGCGCTGGCTCTGCACTGTAATGATGCGCACGTGACCTTACGTCCTATTACCAGAGCTGCGGCTGTGCACAGCCAGCTCAGTCTGTGTAACGCACCGCTACCCTCTTTCCGCTTCCACACACTTCTGTGAGCCCACTCAGAGTAAGAAATACAGCCGCTCACAGAATCTGAAAATTCTGTGAGCAGCTGTATTCTTACTCAGAGCTGACTCACAGAAGTGGCGGTATGGCATACCGCCGTATACCGGCTCACTTCGAGCCCTGAACACTGTATATTAATGAATTAAAATATTTATAGAACTAATCAATAACTATGATGTGAGAATAACATTGTGTAGTAATTATAATGAAATAAAATTAAATTAATGATAATAATAAAAATGATTAAATAAGTGAATTTTTTTTATAAAAAAGTGAAACATCATTCACTAAACTGATTAACTTATAATTGAAATTGAAATATGTGAAAAAAACAGGTGCAGAGTCCCACAGTAAAACTAATTAATTATATTTTTCAGAAACATTTAAATATATTGAAATCTGACCCTGATCTCAACATCTGCCTGAAGGATAAAATCCAAGTATGTTGGAGGAGAGCCAAAAATTTGAGAGATCTCTATCTAATGACTAATTAAGTGTTTATGAATTTATGGGCAGTGTGCAATTTAACCAATTTAAATACAATTTAATATAAGCTATATCCTGAAAGGCTAATTTTAAAGCAGGCTGGAGCTTCTTAATTTTAATCACCATTTCTGTTTTTCACACTTCGTATGTATCTAACAATTTAGGGATAAAGAATTCTTTACATATTTTGTACATTTCAACAGGGGGGCTGTCTATGCCGGGGGCTTTATTGTTGGGAAAGGAGTTAATCACTGCCTCCAACTCCTTTGGGGGAAAAGGGGTTCTCCAACATTTCCACAGCATCCCGCGTTGACCTAGTAAATGGCACAAAGTCAAGGTAGCGCTGCAGCTCAGAAACAGTGTAGCTGACTTTAGTAGAGTATACAGAATGAAAATAATCCAGGAACAATTTGGCAATTTCAGAGGCTCTATAATGCTTATCCTGCTGGCTATCCAGGATTACCGGGATGTGTCTATTCTCCTGGTCGCCTCTAGCCAAGTATGCAAGATAAGCCCCTCCATATCCATCTGGGAATATGATATATGACCATTAAACAAAAGTCTACATTTAGACTTTGCATATAAAAAGTCCATCCATTCTCTTTGGGCTCTCAAT
The DNA here is from genome assembly GCA_011038615.1 of Limnodynastes dumerilii. Classification (NCBI taxonomy): domain Eukaryota; kingdom Metazoa; phylum Chordata; class Amphibia; order Anura; family Limnodynastidae; genus Limnodynastes; species Limnodynastes dumerilii. The sequence continues at coordinate 156,843 of WWET01000930.1, forward strand.
CAACTTATTCTATCAGCTTTAGTATGGGTTCTTAAGTATTCTGCCTCCCTTACCCAACATTCACTTTCCAAGGACACCTCCTGACTCTTGTAAAAAATGTTTTTTTCTAGCAACGCTAGCAATAAGGGATCCTCTGGCCACTGTTTTAAAAGCATCATGTAGTATATTAGGATAAGTGTTATCCAAATTATTCTCAAATAAATCCTCCTATTCGGCCACTAAATCTAGGCCAGAGCCCATCAGATCCAGCCAAAATGGGTTGAATCTCCAGAACCTAAGGTTACCATCTCCCCCAAGTATCAGAGACATGAGTACTGGTGAATGGTTTGATATCTTTTTAGGGAGTAATTGAATTGATTCCACATGAGGGACTAGAGAGGCAGAGGTAAAAATTTGTCTATCCGGAAGAAGGCGCAAAAGGAGGTAGACTGACATGAGAACAAGCGCTATTCTGGGTTTCTCAATCTCCACGTGTCTGACAAACCAATGGTGGACATAAACTTAGCAAAAGGGGTAGGTGCAGATGGGCGCAAGACCGAGGATTCTCTCCAGCGATCCAACTCCCTATCTAAAACGTTATTAAAGTCACCCATGGGATGTACACTGCCAATATAAGGATGGGAGCCAAATCTATCTTGCCTCTAAGGAACACATATCTCCCCCAAAGGGTCAGTTTGGATGGCATCACCCCTAGAATTACTTGCATTTACGGAGTGATATGCCCACCCCACCCTCCTTTTTAAGTGCTAATAAACGTCCCCCTATCAGGTGGGTCTCAACCAGGCAAACAACATCCGCTTTATGTTTTCGAACCTTGGTCAGAACCAGAGAGCGTTTGACCTTATCGTTCAAACCCTTCGTGTTCCATGACAAAAATTTCAAAGAGTGAGATATATTATGTGATATAGAAACATCAAGAACAGCATCATGTGTATCATATATTAGGCATTTTAAATGACATTGAAAAACATAGTTTCAATCCCATTATATAGAAGAAACAAGGCTCCCCTACAACTAAAGAACCATCACAACCACCCCACTCCCTCCCCACCCCACCCTGTATTATCTGATGGCTGCAGGATGGATCTGTGCATAAGAAATGAGTTTTCATGCAAGAGGAAAATTAAGCGTGTCAATTTATTTAGCATATGAAATGTTTCCACATGTGCCAAAGGTGGAGAACAAAAATAAAAATAAAATTAAAATAAATAAATAAATAAATATAAACAAATAAATCAAATATTGTCAAAATAAAATTAAACAATGAAAACAAAGAAAAAGGAAAAAGACAATCTCCAGAAGGAGGGGTGACTGACACCTTTTACTTATTGCCCACAGATACCTGATCAGCTTAACTTTTAAACTGCTAATTAGACTTGAGCTGGGAAACATCACCTTTTAACTATAATACTGTTGCAACAAATGAAATTTGACTCCCCTGAAATCAACATGGTTTAGCCCAGGTGTAACTTTAAGTTCTTATTTTCAGCCTCTGAATCAGGCCCAAAATATAAAGAAGCATATACATAGAAAAAAGAGCACATAATAGCAAATGTCAAAGGTATAGTTACCTAGGTTTCCAGGACAGTCCGATATACAGTGATTAAACAGTGATATATATACAGAGATTTCAGGAACCTAACCATAGAAGTATTGGTACTTTTATTTTTATTATTTGTTATACTGTGTGTATCCCTGACCTTTCAGTGTGACCTTGACTGCAGGATAAATAGACAAGTGACAAGTGTGACTACTTACACTAAAGAAGATGTACAAAGGTGTAACCTGCCTGGTTTTCACTGCCTGATTTTCTAAGCATTGATATTGCAAGCATCTAGGAATTGTAACTGGATTAGGGCCGAACTTGGCCCATTTAAATTATTTGTGTTAATTGTTATTGTAGTGAAGTTTGCTATTTTAATTGGAATAAACCTTCTAGAATGTCTAGTCTTGTGCATTGTGTTGGTTGTGATGCTTTTGTTTTGCATGAAACAATTTGTAAACTAAGATGTTGTTCAATTTGTCAGAAGAAGAAGTCTTTTTAGTGGGATGAGTTACCTAGAATGCATGGTGAGATATACAGGATGTCTGTATCATTGATGCCACAATTGCCTCAGAGAGTTCCCAGGAGGCGTGCTGGGTGGCCAATGGTGAAGAATGCTGGTAAGAAGATTCCACTTTGCACAAGATGTGCCATTGCAGAACTCAGATGCAGCACATGGAGGCCTAGGGCTAGATTTATTAAAATCGATTTGAAATCGTCATTTGCAATCTCCTGACATCGGCAGAGTTTTTTCATTTTAAAACGCTGAATTTACTATTGCCGATTTATGTCTAGCGATTTCAAAACTGCAGCGATGTCAGGCGATTTTTTTTAAGGGTTTATTCGCTACGATTAAGCTTGTAATCGCGGCAAATGAACCCTTTTAAAATCACCAGACAACGTTGTTGAACAGTGTCTCTCCGTACATTGTATCCACTTCCGATCCCATTAAAACAATGATCCTACAATCATGTACTCACTGTTCTGCAACATTGTTTGGATCTTCTTCATCTTCTTCTTACTTCTCCTCCGGTCCATGCTCCTCGGTGTCCTCCGGCGAATGACGAGCCTCATTACAGGGGTTATATATATAGCCTCACAGTCCCGGGAGTTGCCGTCTGAGGCAGCCACAAAATTTCGCCCTCCACGTGGTCTGGACATAGCCGCTAGCAACTCCCCTGCTTTATTCCCCTACCTATAGAATTTATGCTGGACAAAAGCATGACCACGTGGTGCTTGAGTACTTGGAACTGATCTAAAAGGCCTTTGTTTTTAAAAATTGTGTTGCATTACAACAAATGTTGCAAAATTTTAAGATCCTCCCTATAACTGTCATTGGACATTTAAAAAAACAAACAAAAACAGTTATGAATATTAATATTTCATATTCAGGGCATGCACCTGTAATCTGTCAGTATATTATTTAGTTTTATTTGAAATGGACCAATTGGAATTCAGAAAAAAGGGAGAGGAGGGGGGAAGCCCACAGAGAAACAGCATCTCATTGACACTGTTATGACACTGAATTAAGTGTCGCCACTTAATTCAAGGCCATACTTTACTGTATAATTGTGAAGTCTGCTGGCACTGTGAGTGACAGGGGAGCGCAGCAGGGACCTAACAATACTCTCTACTGCACAGAGAAATGCCATTGCATTGACAGCGTTATGCCATTGAATTAAGTGACACCTGACCTGGGGAATAACCCAGGTCAGGCGTCGGTGTAAAAGGGTCTAACCAGGTTTGTTGTCCTGGATCAGCGACCCTGGTCGATACCATGGTTGTTCCCGGGATGGCCTAACCCCTGTTTCGGTATGAAAGGAATAACCCGGGTTATTAAGCTCATTGGTTAATGGTAACACTGTCTTATGATATGTTAAACATGCTGCAGAATACCTAGTTGACGCATTCAACAGTCACGAGGAGCAGCCATTGTGAACCAGTGAGGAGCACTTAAACTATTTCTAAACTAAACTTCTATACTAAACTACGGCAGAGCAGAGGGAAGTCAGTATAACAAGGAAAGTGTTTTCAGAGGTAAATAGAAGTGGTTTTTTAACGGGAGTGACAAAGGTTTATATACAGCATGGGGTTTAAATATAGCTTACAGTAGTAAAAATGGGCTCTCTTTATATAAATTATTTCAATTATATTATGCATTTTTTTTGCTATTTTCTTTTTTCAACTTTGCTTTTGGTTTATTGCAGCGCAGGAAACACCATTTTTATAAATTTTTCTTTTTTGCTTGATTTTTCCTTTTTCTATTTTGTTTTTTCCACTTTGGTTTATTACAGCACTGGAAACACCACAGTAAACAGTGTTGGTGCTCTTAAGTACAAGTGACAAATCCACTCAGTGTGTATTTAGATGCGTGCAATGTCTCTCTCTCTTTCTCTGTCTTTTTCTCTATATCTTTCTTTTTCTCGCTCCCCCTTCCCCCCTTTCTCTTGCCTTGGCTAGTTTATCATTCTTTAATAGCTTCTGGTCTCTTTAAGCATTGGAAACAGAACTTGGAGGAAGTGCTGGAGCACTGTATTGGTACCACAAGGGAAAAGAGGATTTCACACAGTTTACATGTGTGCAATGTCTCTCTCTCTCTTGGCAGGACGCTGAAATCAGAGAGCTACTAGTTATCAGAGGAGAAGAGGAGCTCCAAAAACAAATTACTAGCACTGTGAAAGATGCAACAACTTCGCAACGATATTGAACGACTGTGGGATCAAGCCCTCAGAGCAGCAAGTTGTCAACAAAATCAAGGTCCTCAGGAAGCAATATAGCAAAGTGAATGACCGCAACAAAAATAAATGTGGCAATGGACGTATGAAGTGGGCGTATTACGATTTATGTAATGCTATATTTGGCAACTCAGTCCTGTCCAACTATCGTAACACTAGCATAACATCTGGAGGGCACATATGCCCTCCAGTCAATTCAGGCCACTTGTGCAGTTTGCGTGCGTAAGTGGCCTGACGTTATCGGGTCTGGATCCGGCCAAATATCTTTAAAACCACATGTATGCAATCTAAGTAACGATAACGTAGATAGCGTAAAATAGTTACTACGCATGCGTAGTAGCTAGAATTGCAAAATTAGGCGCGTATGTAAAAAAAATTACGTTGTTGTGGTCCAACGTTTCAGTTTTATGAAAAAACTTTCCTCAGGGACATTATACAGTCTCTGAGTGCCGCTCATCAGCGTATATATATATATATATATATAGTTGTTAAATGCAACAAGCTACAACAACATCAGGCATTAAAGTGATGTCAACATCATTCCTTTTCAGTAAACAACGCCAACGTCCTTTTTAAGTCTTCCAAATGCGTTTTCCACCACCATCCTGGCTGAGCTAAGTTGATGGGTGAAGCGAATCTGGTCAGGTGAAAGTTGATGATGTTGGGTGTAGCCTTTCGTTGAAACCATTGCTTCAGCGGGTAAGCTGCATCCCCTATAATATGGACTGGAATCTCCACTCCCTGGACCGTCTTGGATTTCTGCAAAAAAACTAAACAGAGTTAAAAAACAGATTTCATTATAATTTTTGCAATTCAATAAGTTATACAAAACATTATACAAATTGAACATATCTGTTTTTTTATATGTACATCTATGGAAGCATGTAGTAAACATAGTGGCACTACACTATAATGTTCATACTACACTACTACTGTAAAATCCAATTAGAAGAAATAATTACTTTAAAGTGCAATTTTATTTTCAAAACTTAATATACACAATACCTCTCGGAGAAACAGCCAGCCATCTTGTTGCTCCTCAGCGATTTGGTAAAGTTCAGAATTTGAAAGTACTTTGGCATCATGTGCATGACCTGGCCAGCTAATGTAAACATCAGTGAAACAAAAAAATTTGATTTCGATAACCAAAAATTATATAAGTGTTCAGCTATACACTGCACCTTTCTCCCAAACTCTCAAAAACCACATAATGCTTACTAGAAATTGTGGTCAGCTACAGCCTGGAGAATTATTAAATGCCAACCCTTTCAGTTATAGTAGTTTGCAGGGTTGTCTCTCAGAGCAATAATTGGTATGTGTGAGCCATCTATAGCTCCAGCTCACTGTGGAAATCCACGCTGTTTGAAACCCTGAATGGTGTCATCGAGACGCTGTCTTGTTGGCATACAGGTAAAACGCTTATACAGGGTCTTCACCAACGCTGATGTCACTTCATGTACCAGACAACAAACTGTGGATATTCCAACTCCAAACAAGCATGAAATTGTGCAATATTCCCCAGCAGTAGCATACCACCACAACACAATTGCTAGCCTCCTACTGGGCTCAATGGGTTTATGGTAGTTTGTTGCATGCTTTAGTACAGCTGGGATGATATGTTGCAGCAAATATTGAAAGGCTGCACGCAACATACGGAAGTGGGCCATACACTGATCGTCATCAAAACACTTAACAGTTGACCAGAAAGCATCTCCATGGCATTGCTTTCTGATCCATATTCTTTAGTTTGTGGCACTGCTGTATTTTACTATAGCTCCAATTTTGGACAACATAAAGGCTCTCCACCTTTTTAAATATTTAATTTTTGCTCTCACCCACAAATTCCAACCTTCTCATAAAAGAACACTGGGCCAGATTCCAGACTGCAATGAGCTGCATTAAGATTTAATTTCATTCCATACACATCTGTAGTCCACAATAATAAAGAAACTGCAGAATGCACAATAGCTCTCTATCATTGACCATGATTAAGTGATCTGTCCACTTTCTATGACTCATCAGAAGCTTTGCTTATGACTTATCAAACGTCATCTAAATGCCTCTGACTTCCCCTCTGTACAGTGCTGACCCGGGTCCAATGTGAAAGATTACAATCCGGGTTATGCCCAGGTTGTAGCTGAAGTCTGAACAGATGCAACAGAAGCAACAGAACCCGTGTTCTTTGACCCCGGGTTTTATCCGGATTTTTGGTATGAAAGGGGTATTAAACAGCAATGGAGTAGAATTATGGGGGGGGGGAAGGTTTGCAAGTGATAAGGTGATGGTCTGAGAGAAGGTAAGGAGAGTTAGTAAGATCAAAAACTGAGCATAGTTTAGAGAATAGAAGATCAATGCAATTGCCATCCTTTATGAGTTGGTGAATCACTCCATTGTGAGAGGCCAGAAAATCTTAGAACTTAAGTTCTCCACCAAAGTGTGATAATTGTTATTTGTACTGTATAGTGGGTGAAGACCCTGGTTCCTGCAATTGTCCCTTGGATCTTGATGTGTTTTAAGCTGAAAATGTATGTGGGTGGGGTTAAGTATAGTAATAGCACAGTGAGGGAGTGAAAAGCTCCCCTATACTATCTAGACTTGTGTATCATCCCAATTTTAAGCGAGGACAGCACAGAAGTGTTTAGGTAGGGTGCATGGATTGTATATCTGTACAAGCAAGGAGAGTGACATCTTCTTGCCTACAAATGGGGCTGGATAAAGTATTAAGGATTTGGCATGGGATCCTCATTGCCACCATGTTTGTGGCTCAAATCACAGTGGTATCAGAAATCTGGATCTGGTTCAATGTGGAATACTTTTACAATTTCCCTAGCTTATTATTCATGAAGAGTCTACGCTTTGACCATTGGCTGGAACAAGTTCCATATAACACTGTACCTGATACATTCCTGGTCGGATCGTTTATGCATATCAGCTGATCCCATTACTGGGCAAGCGCATTTCAAGCCAAATGTGAAACGCTAATCCGATTATCTGATTTCCCACATACCAACACTAGAGTGCCAGCATCGCTCACTGAGCCACTACTGCAACATCTGTCTAATTGAATATTGTGATGTCATTATGTTTTGGCTTCACAATAATCATAATTTTAATCCTAACTCTAACCCTGATAACTAATCTAGGAAGCAGAGAGCAGAGCACAGCGCACACAGGCAGCAGCACTGGTACAGCCGTCAATAAAAAACTTGCACCTGTGCCGAAATCCATTTTTTCTAAATATGACATCTGTCTGAATGATAGAGCAGACATTAGATTACCAGAATGGCAGGAACATAACTTTCAGTCCGTTTTCTGACAAATGAATCAAACAAATTAGCATTAAATCTTCACACTACTACGAGTGCCCAAGTATATGCACTTCTGTTTGTTTTTCTTGTTTTTGGTTTATGATAGAACTGTTTGTGTTTTTGGAGCACCAACTAAATAACAATTATGAGGACCCTTGTCCCACTCTACATGGTTGTATGAGTAGTATTTATTCCTTGATCCTGGTACGGGGGTAATCCTTTCCCTATCTATATTCTGACAAATCAATCCAGAATATTACACACTGCTTGAATGTATACTGTGTAACCAACTTAAGTTTAAAGCCAAGCTCCTTACTGACAACAGTACTATTGTGTACTTTTCTCTTTATGGAACTTCAGGTACCAGCAGAACCTGTAGTCAGGGCATAGAAATTCTTCTGGCTTTCTAAATACCCCAATGCCCTGGCAGCCCTGGAAACTGTAGTGGAGGAACCCTGTGTTGCAGGTTTCTCCTCCATGGTTCAACCAGGCTGGTAATTACTTTTGTTGGTGGCCTTAAAATTAGAGGGACCCCACATTGCTAATCCCCTTGATTTTGGGTATTCAGGTTTATGCAGGTTGCCAATTTGCACGACATGTGTCTTCCAGTCAAAGTCTTCCTAGATTAAGAGGAAGTCAAGAGGAGCAGATCCCTGGGGAAAGGTAAGGTAAAAGTTAAACTAATCTCTTCTTGAATCTCACTAACAGATTGCTTCTATTGGAAATGATAAGAGAAGGACTGTAAAGAAAATCGCCAGAGAAAGCTGCTGGGGGTTTGTAGTTCTCAAACTGCTGAGAGATGGAAAAAATATTTAGCAAACTGCTTTATAAATGAGAATACAAAACAAAACTAGCGCTGTCTCTAATTAAGTATTAAAAAAATAATATAAAATAACACACCAATAATTATATAAAAAGATACAAAAATAAATTATAGCCTTCTTAATTGAATAGCAAAAATATTTATTAATAACAAATAATCTGGTACCAGATAATAAAATTAAAAACAATTACTCTACATAATTCTCAAGATAATTAGATTATTTAGAAATTTAGTAGATATTACCAATGTCCACCAGAAAAAGTATTCACAATAACTAGAGATAGCCTAGGGATTATTTACCCCTTTTTTTCCAAATGTAGACTTTAGAATACATATTCTTTCAATAATCGTTAGGAAATCTTCCATAGACGATTTTCCTCTGAAGAAATCCTATTTGGATGAAACGCGTCAGTTGTGTTAATTATGATTGTTGTGTGCCGTGGGACACCGATACTAGAGACGTGCATAGCACCGTGTGCAAAGAATACTGGGACTAAAAGGCTGGAACAATCCTTGCTCGGATAGCACTAAGCTGTGGGGAGTTGGTGATTCAATCACCTATGAAAGTTTTCAAAGTGGAGTGGGAGAATAAACTGCTTGTCTGATTGAAGGAGGATAAGTATTGCTATACTTTCTATATTTACTTATGTTCTACCCACCACAGCAACAGCCTTCCTATTTTTACACACGATCGTTGATTAACTGTGTTACTTATATACCTATATAAGGAGGATTTTTCCTCTGGCCGTTTGAAATAGGACTGCAATAAGAAGGCTATATTTACATCTATGGAAGATTTCCTAACAATTCATTGAAATAATTTGTATTCTAAAGGCTACATTTGGGATAAAAGGAGTAAATAATCCCTAGGCTATCTCTAGCTATTTTCAAGACTTTTTCTGGTGGACATTGGTACACTCAATATCTACTAAATTTCGAAATAATCTTATATCTTGAGAATTATGTATAGTAATTGTTTTACATTTTTTTTTTATCTGGTACCAGATTATTTGTTATTAATACATATTTTTGCTATTCAATTAAGATGGCTATAATAGATTTTTGTATCTTTTTATATATTTATTTATGTGTGTTATTTTATATTATTTTTTGAATACTTAATTAGACTACTGAGACAGTGCTGGTTTTGTTTTGTATTCTTGTTTAGGTTTTACTGTAGGAATTCACAACCCCTTAATCCAGCTGCGTTCAGTGGTGTAATATAAGTAGTGGCAAATCACTTTTCCAAGCGCCGTTGATTGGTGTTTTTTTTGTTTTTTACTTTCTAAATTAACCCTATAGAATACTAAAACTTGACCACCGCCTGCAAAACTTATTAGCTTTCCTTGTGTTTTTTCATTAAATTCCAGTAGGTGGCAGTATAGGCTAAATTCATAGGTTACAAAGTAAAATGCTAATATCTATGGTTGTGTTCTGTCTTTTAAACCTCTGGAGAAAAACAAATCAGTATTATTTTCATTATAATTGTCTAAATAAATATACAAAAATAAAAGATGAATGTAAATATGGAATAACAAAAGGACATCTTTGAATCTGCATTTATTGACCCTTCTTACTGAAAATATTTTGAAAAGGTTTAGTGTTTACGGTGCATGAATCATTTAACAGATAACCCAAGGCCGGTGATGCTATCAGATCAGCCACAATAACATTCAAATGTTTAGATTTCATTTTCAGTAAATGCTAATGCATACTGAGCATTGCAAAGAAGAACAAATATTAGCCTGAGTTTTATAATGTTATCATCGTGATAGTCATTATTCATGTACCTTGACTAATATTTGGAACCAGAGGTGTAGTGTAAATTAATGGCACCCAGAGCAGGTTAATACGACGGCACCCCCAAACATATCCTCCCTAGTGTGCCAGGGAGCGGGGTGAGCAGGTTCCCTGAAAATTGTTAGCTAAAATGAAGTGTTGTTTTTACTTACATGAATATTGATTGTTAGGTTTTTATCTAACACTGTGTGTTCACATTGATTCTTACTGCACTAAAAAATATGGGTAGAATAAAGATTGAAGGTAACCTTCATAATCTTTCTCTCTGGATGCACTTTAATACACATCTCCCTCCATCCCTCCCTCCATCTGTTACATATTTAAACATTTTATATTTTATATACAACTCCCTCATTGTGCCCACTCTCAATTCACTTCTCCCAGCACTCCTTGCACATGGACCCTTCCGGTCTATAAACATGGTTACAAAGGTTGGAGTCAACGGGGAATGGGGGTAAATTAAACTAGGGCGGAGTCAATGGATTACAGGGACAGGGGTGTGGTTCTCTGCGGCGTCCGTTTCTTCAATCTGCACCCGAAGCACTAATTCCACTGCATGAACTTCTTGAGATATAAACATAGAAGCATAGAAACATAGAAAGTGACGGCAGATAAGAGCCACATGGCCCATCTAGTCTGCCCATTTGTTTATTGAAAACTATACTGACCCTAGACCCTATTTACCCTCAATTTGGTTTACAATTTAGGATACCCTTATATTTATCCCAAGCATGTTTAAATTGTTCTACTGTATTAGCCTCAACCACCTCAGATGGGAGAATATTCCACTTATCTATCACCCTTTCAGTGAAGTAATTTTTCCGCACATTTCCTTTGAATCTACCACCCTCCAGTTTATATCCATGGCCTCGTGTTCTATTACACCTTTTCTTTTGAAAAATGGATAAATTGGATCTCTGCAAATTTGCTGATGCTGGAATTAGTTAAATGCAATATATTTAATTTAATAAAGGAAATGAAAATATTTAATAAAGGAATGTTTAATTAAGTAAGATTGTTATGGGTTATATATTATGGTATGGGTGGAGTGGGGTGTGTATACCTGCATATTTAATTTAAAAATATTCTATTTTATGTTTTAAATTAATAATCATTACTTAGAATCTCTAAACTGAACATATAATAATTTGAGCTGTGGGTCCCCGCATTGAATAGGGCCGTTTTCTCCCAGCCAGTTTCGAATATCTATTGTTTATGCCTCGATAAGGCATAGCAATCTATCCCCGGAGCATCAAACACGGTGCTCCGATATTTAAGTAAAGCCGTCTGACTCTAACCCTCCCTTCTCTATGGCCTAACCATAAGACCCCCTCCCCGCAGATTGACCCTAACCTATACCCTTCTATGGCTTAACCCTAACTCC
>WWET01000930.1:168922-182189 GCA_011038615.1 Limnodynastes dumerilii
CAGTTTCATGAGTCAAGTCCTTAAAATAGGAATCTAACAAAGGCACAATTCTGCAAATTCCGCCACTTTAGAGGTATTTGAATCAATTCCTGATCTTATAGGGTGACCAGGCGGGTTAACTGGGTCTTTAGGAGTTCTTGGTAACCAATAGAATGTGGTGATTCTGGAGTATTCGTTATTCAACAGGATAGAAATTTGACTTAGGTCGTAGACTTATTATCCTCATTGGATATTAAGTCACTTCCTTTATATATATATTTGAGCTGATTATGTACACACACACATATATCCTTGGGTAATACGTGTCTGTGCATAAATATATCTCTTACTGTAAGTATATATAAACTTTATATACATTAAAAAAGAAAACAGTAAAATAAACAAAACAAAACATTGAAATTAACTTGTACCTTATCAGTCAGTTAATTTATTTATTTTAATTAAGGCTGAGATTCTAAATCAGATGTGTCAAGCTGTGGCCCAAACACATATTTTTTTTTTTATTACTATGTGGACTATGGAGAATACTGGGGAGGCTGGAGACACAGTGATGGGGAATACTCGGAAGGATGGAATGGGGAACACTGGGAGGCTGGAGAGACATAGGACCGTATTCACAGATCTGTATTTACAACTGCGTTTTTACGCACACACGTAGCAAAGCAAAACCCATGACACTCCCCTCGCACAGCCCATTTATATGCAAATGGGAGGTACGGAACTATAGTTCCGTACGATTTTTGCTACGCTAGGGTTACAGTCATAACCCTAGCGTAACATCTGGAGGACGCATGCGCCCTCCAGTCAAACCAGGCCACTTACTCTACTTTGTACTTTTAAGATAATGTTTTGCTTGGAGTACTGCAGCAATTTTGAGATTCAGTTTTGTCTTCAGTCCTGCAGCTGATACGCCTAGCTTGGTTGAGCTTTATAGACACTATGCAGTTACGCCCCTCCTTTTGATTTTTCTCCTAGGATGTAGGCACTAGAGATCATTCAATACAATAAGTGAACTGCACAATGTTTAAAAAAGAAAACTAGAATAAACCTTTTTTAATTACTGTACTATCTATGATCTATTCCGTTTTTACCTAAAACAGATTGCTATGTAGCAACATCATCCAAATCCAAAGCTGTGGTCATTACACAGTCATAACAAGGTTATTTGGTTTGTGATTAACCTGCAGGACAAACATGTAAACATTTTTGAGTTATTTTATTTTCCAGAACACAGAAAGAAATGTATAATGTGGCTGGATTGCAGTTGTGCAAATTGATTGCAATTTTCCTACTGATTGCTGGATATTGGTAATTCAGAAAAGTGAAGTGAGTCATTTTTATATTCATTCATTCATTATGATGACATTGGGCCAAGAAACTAGTAAAGAAAAGTCAATCTCTCTCACTCCCTCTCCCTCTCTGTCTCTCCCTCCCTCTTTCTTTCTCTCTCTCTCTCACTCCCTCTCTGTCTCTCCCTCCCTCTTTCTCTCTCTCTCTCTCCCTCGTCCTCTCACTCCCTCTCTGTCTCTCCTTCCCTCTTTCTCTCTCTCTCTCTCTCTCTCTCTCACTCCCTCTCTGTCTCTCCCTCCCTCTCTCTCTGTATCTCTCTCCCTCGTCCTCTCCCTCGTCCTCTCCCTCTCTCCATATACACTAACTCCACCAATGAACTATATATATGCATACATAATAGCTATCCCAACTCTTTTACTTCTACATCCAGGTTGGAAGAAGGTGATGTTTCTTCTAAACGCCTAAGGGTTGAGTCCATTAGCGGAACTTAAAAAAATACCCCCACCCGCCTGCTAATCCAAACCTCTCCCTTTACCTTGACCCCAGTTCTTGGAGACATTGACCACACCAGGCTGCATAAAAAGGGGGCTTCGCAGAGCCCCTATGTTTATTGTCACAAATACAACATCAACAATAAACGGATGAAAGAAAAGAAATAACCAATGCAAATAACACCAGGATGGTAACGGAAGAAGGCAGTGTGGGACCCGTAACTAACCATAGCTATACCCATAGCTAGCAAATATTAATTGAAAGGTGGGGCAGTAACCACCCACCAAGCGCCGGCGTTCTGTTAACCAAAATGGGGGCATTTACTACCCCATTTGCATAGAACACCACGCCCCAGCCGATGATATTTGACGGGGTGCTCCTGATTATAAACTAGCCATCCCGGGCCCGCCCCTTAAACGAAACCCCAGCGCCGTGGACATTACCACCGCGACCAAACGCCTACGTGGCTAAAGGAAAAAAACGCCCGCCGGGCTGTGGAAAAGCTGGTCCCCAGACTAATAAATAGCTAAACACTGCCTTCCCACAAACCTGAACTATCAGGAGGGAGGGTGGGTGAAAGTCCTGCAGGCAAGGAGAACAGGAATTCTCTAGAATTCTGTAGAGGGTTTATATAAACTCCCTCCCTGGGACCACCCCTCTACCCTTATTGGCTCTGTCACCCCAAAATATCTAAACAATTAAATTACCCATGAAGGCCTACCATTCCCCAACCCAGGGTTTAATTGACTTCGGGCTAAATAAATTAACCCTCAGTTATTCTACAGAGTGCAGTAAAAAGTAACCACAATCTCCCCAGGCCTCCCAATATCTATTGGAGTTGGGGTAGTGTGTATACCTCTGCTACTAATTACATGTACAGTATATGTAAATGGGACAGCAGGTAACTTAATAATCCCCTGTCTTTGATGTAAGAGAGCTGATTTTGCATCCAATATAAGTACAGATTATAGGTCTCACAAAATGAATCACAGAATAGCTGAAATCCACAGGTATACTAAACCATTAAGTTTCTTTTTCATTGAATAAGGATCATCATCGCAGAAGAACACAGACTGTTACCTCTAATGGATATCTAGCACGTTTTAAGGATCTACAAATCATGAACCACTGACATTTCTTTTGATTTGGACTTTTCAATTAGCTATGTATATATGGAAAAAGTATAGTTACACATCACATAGGGGATATTCACTCTATACTTGGTGCCCACGGCTTGGTCTTATTCATATGGCCAGATTTACTAAGCTGCGGGCTTGGAAAAGTGGAGATGTTGCCCATAGCAACCAATCAGATAACATTCTCTAGTATGTGATAGGAAAGTGAGAGCTAGAGGTTTCTATGGTCAACATCTACACTTTTCCAAACCCGCAGCTTAGTAAATCTGACCCATAATGTTAATTTGGACGTCTTTTTGGGAGTGGTGGAGGTAACTGCAGTGAATGCAGCATTTTGTTATGTTTTTTTCATCTTGTTTTTTATTATTTCCTCATCTTCCTGTTCAACACTTCTCCTGTGAGGTCGGTGGGAATACTGGTTATTTTTTCTGAAACTAGTGTTTTAGACACTTCCTTAACTAGTGTTTATAATAAAAAAAAACTTAAAAAGTAATGAAAATACCGTATTCTGTGGCCTATGATGCAGGTCACATTTTAGATTTGAAATAATGGGCCTGATCCAGACCTTGTTAAGTGCATGAACTTAGTTACTCCTGGGCTAAACCATGTTGATTTCAGGGGGAGTCAAGGTAATTGTATTCTTTGCATGCAGGGATATATCTTTAAATTGCTTACTGCACACAGATACTGACCAGCTTTACTATCACACTGTTATTTAGACTTGGGATTGAAACATTACCACTCAACTCTAATACTGTTTGCAACAGATGAAATATGACTCCCCTGCAATCACCATGGTTTAACTAATTTCATGCACTTAACAAGGTCTGGATCCAGTCCTATGTGTAGCCAATTCACCCATTGGCAAACTCTATAGTCTTGTTTCTAGTGAATGGTTCTAATACAATTATATGATAATATGAGAATTGAAGCCAAACAGTATTTATTTACCAAATGAAGTTATATATTTATATGCAAAGAAATAGGAAAACTGTCAAAGCTCCAGTTTAAATAACCATTGTATAAAATAATGAAGCTCAGTTTAATCCACCATTCAAACGCTCTAAATAACATCCGTAAACATGATCATCACACAGTATGGAAAGAGAGGTTGCTTAGTGTCACAATCCCATCTTGTTCTGAACGCTGAAGTAAGTTTTTAATTTAAAATCTGTGATGTGTGATATGTGTTTACGGGAAATAGAATTCCTAGATTATCTGAGAAACTTAATTTAATACATATTTAACTGTCTCCCGCTATATTAATTGCTTGCTAATTCATATACCTTCAGTAAACTCACTAGATGTGCTAATTATACAGTGCACAGTATACAGTGGTTTAAATAAAATATGAAAGAAAAAGGAAAATGAGATGTTAAAAATATCATGATTTATAATTATTTCACAATGCAAATGCCAGTTGCTTCTATATGTAGACTTTGATGTGGGTGTACAGCGCTGTGCAGCGTTGTCAGCGGGGAGGGGAAGGGACTGCTGGGAGTTTTGTCACGGAGAGAGAGGCAGCCTGCCAATACTTACCTTATCCTATCATTGGTTCTTGCTGCTGGAGAGCTGTACCAGGTGTACAACAGCAGTCTGTTGTGCATCAACCCGCTGTGGATTGAAACAGTAGGTTTGCAGTTCTCCGTCCCTTTATTTGATGTCACATAGGGGGTGGGGAGTTGCAGCCAGTATCCTGCGCCCCAAAACTCTTGAGGCCAGATTGACTACACTGCAGTAAAGGAAGAGTAGCAATGTTGCCCGTAGCAACCAATTATAAAGTTTGAGCTAGATTCTGATTGGTCGCTATGGGTAACATCTCTACTTTAGTTTAGTAAATCTAGCCCTCGGTGGCAGAGCTGCTGTTGGTG
Source organism: Limnodynastes dumerilii (assembly GCA_011038615.1). NCBI lineage: Eukaryota > Metazoa > Chordata > Amphibia > Anura > Limnodynastidae > Limnodynastes > Limnodynastes dumerilii. Next base: position 173,712 of record WWET01000930.1, read on the forward strand.
TGTCTAGTTTGATGAACAAATTCACTTAGCAGCACTGATATCACTAAATCCACGATTAAGACTGAATTACGTATGTGAGCCTAGGTATCAATGTGCTCACCCCATGCAGCCCCCGCAGCCCATAGGCATGCAAAACCCTACCTTATTCAATTGCCTGCGAAGACGGGAAAAAGCATGAAGTGCACAAAAACATCTGCAATGTAAGTTTGCAGAAAAAGCACCGCGATCGGGGATTGCAGGTAATGGAATCAGGCCCTAAGCGTCTGCACACAGAAGGCTCTTTTATGTAATGTAAGATCCTACCTAAGGGTTTATGAAACGTTTTGCATGCGTCCCTCTGCCCTGCAGCTCCATCGGAGATGACCTTATGCATCGGAGCACAGCGTTAAGCGTACTGTGTTCTGATATGTACGTATGCAGTAAGTACCGCTGACTCAATCATGCAGAATGCACTGTGTTTGGATCCAGTCCACTATCATTTTTCTGGAGTCTGATCTGTTTACACAGATGTTATACAATCCAGTCATAGAAACATAGAATGTGACAGCAGATAAGAGCCACTCGCCCATTTTAGTTAAAACTATTTGGTCCTCTGTTCTTTAATGCATTTTTAAAAGGCTCTTTAGCTGTATTTAGTGTCTATGCACCAAGTATCTACTTTGTCAATAAAACAGATGAATGTAAAACAAAAGTGAAGTAAAAATAAAAGGTAAATAAGTGTTTTTAGGATACCAAGGTTCTGGGTGCAGTGACTCTTCTATATACATAACGATAATAGGACCGGCTTCACATTGTAGCTTCTTAAGTGTGGTCCTTTAAGAAATTACCTACTACACATGCATAGTTGGTCATTTACGCAATCTACGTACCACTTGGGTATGGGTCCCCATAGCAAACAGCCCTTTTTCAATAACTGGCTGGGATATCGATTGCTTATGCCTCAATGAGGCATAACAATCGATCCGCGGAGCTCTGAAAGGTAAGGCTTCCCTACTCCCTTACCCTAAGCCTAAGTACCCCCTCCAGCAGCTTAACCCTAAGTACCCCCTCCAACAGCCTAACTTTAAGTTCCCCCTGCAGCCTAACCCCTAAGTCCCCCCCCTCCGCAGCCTAACCCTAAGTCCCTCCTCCCACAGCCTATCCCTAAGTCCCCCCTCCCCCCTCCTGCAGCCTATCCCTAAGTCCCCGAAGAGGGTTACTCACCTCTCCAGTGGTCTGGTTAGGCGGCGACGCCGTTTTCCAAAAATGAATCTGAGTATGTGAATCGCATTCTCACCCATTCATAAAACAAAGATTTTGCGGTGTTACACATCCAAAATAGGGACAGCCGAAAAAAACATCACAGCGGGGACTCGCAGCAGTAGAATGGCTACGTGTGGTTTTTAAAGGCTGCATATAGTAGGTTAGGCAGAAGGAGGCATGCTAAGGCAACCTCGGGGAGGATTTAGGAAGAAGTGGGTATGGGGAGAGATGTAGATTAGCCGGGGAGGGCGGGGGAAGGGATCTCCGTGACTTTTTTCTTTCATAAGAAGGAAAATTCGCACTGTGAGGTAAGGTAGCATGTGCCATTAAGCACCTAAAAATGGGGGGCTGGACAGGAGAGTTAGGTGCAGATCAGACTGCATCTAACTCTCTCTTAAGTCTGAATACGGTCCATTGTGCTTATATTTGTTTATAGAACTCATCAGTGACCACTAATATCCTTCTCATTTACAGCAAAGGCTACCTTATGCTGTATATCATTGTAACTGTGTGTCTGTAAGGGTACAGTAAAAACATAGAAATACAGTCTTATTTTTACACATTGCTCACTCAGTTTCCCTTGAGATAGTCTGGCTTTTAAAAAGATTTTAATCTGCTGGCGTCTGTGATTATTTCCCTAGACAACCAATACTACAAGTAGGTGTGGAGTGGACTTACATAGAGATTCGTGCTAACATGCAGTCATGTGCCATTTATTCCTGCTATACTCATAAATGCTTAAAAAATAGGGCCATGAAAATATAACAGTGGAGTAATCCAGAATGATTATAGAGAGAAAAGAAAATGCTGAAGGCTAACTTTAATAAGCTGTTATGAAAGCAAAGCAAAGAGCTGGTGTATATCAAGACGGTAATGTTCTTCCAAAAATAGCGCAGAAATACTTAGAGAAAACATATAAATCATGTCCTCCGCATGGAATTGTAGGAAAGTAAAGGTCATTGTCGGGCTGCAAAATTTGTTTAAAAGTCAATTAAAACATTGACATTCTTTATTTTATCTTAAGATTCAACATATTACAACAACATATTTATAAAAGCCACATTGCAAGGCAAACAGTTAGATATTTACTTCATACTAAAGGTACTGAAGGATATATATATAGACAAATACATAAAAGACACCCCAGCACTCTTGCAATTAACCAGCAACAAACCATGACACTCTGGACCTGATTCACACTTAAGAATCTTCTTAAAATAAGAACTTAAAGTCACACCTGGGCTAAACCATGTTGATTGCAGGGGAGTCATATTTCATCTGTTGCAAACAGTACTAGTGTTGAGAGGTGATATTTCCCAGCCCAAGTCTAAATAACAGTGTGATAGTAAAGCTGGTCAGTATCTGTGTGCAGTAAGCAATTCAAAATTATATCCCTGCATGCAAAGAATACAATTACATTAATTCCCCCTGCAATCAACATGGTTTTGCCCAGGAGTTACTTTAAGTTCTTATTTTAAGAAGATTCTTAAGTGTGAATCAGGTCCTCTATCTTTAAACTTAAAGTCAGAGAATTCGTTACATACATTTGCAAATATATGATATGCCATCAGCCACTAATTAGAGCCCTAGATATTGGCTTGACCATTGCACTGCTACTGTATACAAAGAGTTAATAAATATTGCAGTTTATCATTTAAAATGACTGTTCTTTAACACATCGAGTCTAATTATAATCGTAATCCAGGCGTTTTTCTCCTGCAGACTAATCAAATACTGTAGCTCCTGAACCTAACGAATATTTACAGCATCTGTTAATGTTCTGTGCGGCGCAATGGTCACATTATGATAAAATATGTCACGATAATTAGACAAGGTAATAAATGCTCGGAGGAAGTGGAAACGTATAGGGCAACGATATTTCTGTAGATAGGTGATTCATTCTCAAACCCTTTGATCCTTGAGAGATGTTTAGAAAGATGTAAGATCTCTCTGTAAGTACTTCCATTACCAAGACATCAAAACGCATACAAGTCCTACTGAAAAAGTGTTCTGAGGATTATAATGAAAAGGGTCAAATATAATTAGAAGGAAGATCTCCAGCTATGTTAATAATTAAAAACTTAATTTGTCCATCTTTAAAGGAAGGGTGTGCAAATCACTGCCTGGTAGTCCGCAGGGAAACTGGGCAAGGTTTAAGGAGTCCAGAATTAGTTGTATTAAACCATGAGTAATGCCAATTGTTTTGTTTAATAAAATGTTTGGGACAGCATAAGTAAAAAAAATGGACCTGATCCATCACCAGACTAACTAATAAAATTGGGACTGTTGTGGGACTGTATGCTTAAAAAGCTAAGATTAATAGTAAACTGACAACAGTTTTTGAGCTAGTTGTCAGAACTGATTTCCTGGGGATCCCCAGAACTGAGACAGCTGGGGATATGTATCGTGACATCTGGCATGTGCATGCACAGATGTTACGTTTTGATTTGCTGAAAACTCCCACATTACTTAATTCTGGATCCAGTCCATTATTTGCAGTCCATGATGAGCCCCTCAAACAAGGAATATTTACTTTAAAAAGTTTATTGCACTATTTATGTTAAGGTTAATATACTAAAATAAACCACGTGAGCCTACTTTTGTTTACAGTAGTTTAAGAAATTGTACTACAGCAAGATAATAGCAGAGTTATCCACTGTATCTTGAGGTTTTATGCTGATTTTTCATTTGGAAGTGATTGCTGCTTTTATTTGGTGTCCTATTATCAGTTATTTCTCATATTTGATGGTGAATGTGGTGGTCACCTTAGATGCTATGGTGATCACTAGAGGCCCCGAACTGCAGCGACAGTTGACAATGACAGTTAGGCTCACTGGGTCTGGCAGCTGAGTTGAGTTGCTCCTCAGCATGTTATTTCAACAATGTTATTTTGGGTGTTATTACTTTTACAGAGCAGTGGTGTCAGCAAATTGCAGATGAGGGACCACCCCTCATCCTGTTCATGGAAAATAATTGGCTGAATGGTGGTTGCTTTGTCTGCTTCTCAGGGGCTGTCCATTTGTTCAATGTGTATTCCTTTTGTGTTCCTTTATGGATTATGAGATACTTATATATCTATATATCATTACCTATTTAATATATGTCCTTAGTTACCTAATCTACAAACAATACAGTAGATATAAAATAAAACTGTTTGAAAATATAATACCATATAATAGCAAATCAGCACTTTACTATTGTCCCAACTCATCAAAAGGTCCAACTTCAGTTGACACACATTTCTAAAAAAAAGGTTTCACTAAATTGGCAGAACAACATCTAACAATGGGTGTGATTGGGAGAAGAGTGGGTGATTTGGTAATGGAGGGCAGGATTTGAGTTTTCCAGGGCAAGTCCTACTTTGATTTAATTTTTTGTCTTGGTGTCTTTACTTTGGCATGTTTATATATTCAATTTTGTTCCTTCATATATGGCCAACTATGACTCATCTTTAAAATGAGCACCAGTTAAATATTGTTTAAATGAGACAATAAAAACTGCATTGAATTTTCTATTTCTTTTCTTAACTATGATTTAATGGCATGTAGACTTCTGTAAAGGTATCTCTACTTTTTAATGGAAATCCTTTTTTTTTCTCTTTACTTTTTTTATGGAGAATACTTTTATTGAGTAGTATTACATAAAATCCAGAAGTCTCCTAGATATGGCTGGAGAATAGGAAAGAATGATGCATACAGTATATCACAACAAGAATGTTAGTACTTTGGGCAAGAAGAAAAATTTACATTCTTATCTCCAAATATCTCATCTTATCTCAAATTAGCCTAAAAACCGAATTACCTGAGTCTCCTGCACCTATTTATTTATCCCGGTGTTTCCACTCTCCCACAACTCATTTTATGAGAATTTATACTACAGTGTTTGACGACCTAGTTAGTTTGTATTTGCAGGAACTCTTTATCCATTACATGGTCTCCAACACAGTCTCATCAGGTCCTAGTAGCATCTTTAATGTTGTTGGATTGGGAGGAAGGTCCTTTGGAAGGATTCCCATGAACAAAATGTGATACAGTCTTGTCTTGTTTATGGAGAAGACATGACATGACTGAATCCTATGTTTGACACTGTAATACTGCTTATCTACCACATGAAAGTTACTTTAAGTACTTTGAACCTGATTCAGAGCTTGAAATTAAGGACCTGGGGGTAGATCCAGAACTACGTTTGCCATACGTTTACTTGTGTAGCGTATTTTCGTGTGCGTAAGTTCTATACACTCCCCTAGGCACACCCCTTGAATGTACGTATTTTGTCAAGATACGGTTTTAAAACCCTACCTTAACTTTTGCCAGCGTAACCGCAGTGATCCGCTCACGTACATATGGGCAACACGTATTTCCGCAGCTAAGCACGCCCATACTGTACACTTTAAATACAAACCCCTGCCTACTTAACGTATTTCAGACGTAATTTGGACTCACGTAAAATTGGCACGCCCACACGTAAGTATTTACGTGACACATATGTGAATGGCCCATACGTTCACAATTACGCTACGTTACTGAGCATATTTTCTATGGTGCGCATGCGCAGTACTTACCAAAAGGCGATTTTACGTCTCTGCCACGCCTAAATTCGCTCACAAGCGTTGTTCTGGATCTGGCCCCTGATTCACTCTTAAGAAGGCTTCCGATTTTTTTTTTATACGCTATTTGCGTTGGAGTTAAGTTCTCAAATTCCGCTCTTCGGATTTTAGGTGCGTATTTTAAAGAATGGATCGACTGCGCATGCGTAGTCATTTTTCAACTTTTTTAACATTGGACTTAAGTGCGTAAATTCCTTACTTATGCACTGCGTACCTAAAGTCTCAAGGTTCGCATTAACATTCTCAGAAATGGGCGTTCTTTGAATAAGTAAATAGTACGATACACAGAAATGGGAGGTGGGAGGCATTTTAATCGCAACAAAGGCGCGGTTATGCACTTGCGTTCCTAAATAGACGCCCTACGCATTGAAATGCGAACTACGGTTAAGGGTGCCCTTTGGCACTCGTAAGTAACATACGAACCTGAAAGCCGGGGCGTGCCGAGGGTGTTTAATTGCTATTAGTTGCATATATTTAGGAACGTATCGCGTTCTTAAGTGAATCAGGTCCTAAGAGAGGAAAGTCACTCCTGGGCAAAACCATGTTGATTGCAGGGGAAGTCAAGTTAATTGTATTCTTTGCATGCAGGGATATATCTTTGAAATGCTTACTGCACACAGATACTGACCTGGTCAGAAAGCAGTAAAGTGTAGCATATAAACTGGGGACATGACTGTGGACTGTTTTATTACAGTGGAGTAATTATATCTATTTATAAGGTTTGGCATCTTTTTCATACAAAGCAACATTGAATAACACAAATTTCTTTGAAGCAAAAAATAGAACACACAGATTTCCCTTTAGCCAGCATTATTATAATCCCCCAGTTATGTTTTTATGCTATCCAGTATTATGTTAATACAGTTGCTGCTACTTAATGCTGTGGTTCCTATTTAAAGTTCTAAAATGTAAAATTAAGACGTATTTTATAACAAGCCCCAATAAATCACCTGTGTTTTGTGACCCTGAATTTTAGGTTCATACTTGAGAAATGTGAAAACATATTTATCCAGTGTCACATAATAAGCTCCACTGGGTATTATATGCATAACTTAAATATATTTTAATCTTATTTTGTCTCTGAGTTGTGAATGGTGCAATATATCTCACAGTGTGTCTGGAAAGGTTGTTTCCTCTGTAGGGATGGGATCCTTTATAAATGTGTTCTGTGTTACATCTTACGCTATGATACATCCTATGGTGTGTTACATCCTATGCTATATTACATCCTATGCTGCGTTACATCCTATGCTATGTTACATCTTGTGCTATGTTACATCCTATGCTATGTTACATCCTATGGTGTGTTACGTCCTCTGCTATGTAACATCTTATGCTATGTTACATCCTATGCTATGTTACATCTTATGCTATGTTACATCCTATGCTATGTTACATCTTATGCTATGTTACATCCTAGGCTATGTTACATCCTATGCTATGTTACATCCTAGGCTATGTTACATCCTATGCTATGTTACATCTTATGCTATGTTACATCCTATGCATTACGAGTCCCTGATAAGAAAGGTTTCTTAAATAGTTGTTTTTTTGGCTGTCCCTTTTTCGAATGGAGCAGTATTAGAATTTTTTTTTCTGAATGGGTGAGAATGCAATTCACATACTCACCCATTCCCTTTAGGAAGCACCACCGCCAGGGACTTAGGGTTAGGCTGCAGGGGAGGGACATAGGGTTAGACTGGGGGGGGGGGGCTTGAGACAGGGTTAGACTGGGGGGGGGGGACTTAGGAAAAGGCTCCAGGAGGGCGGAAGTTAGGGTTAGGCTGCAGGAGGGGGGGATTTAGGATTAGGGAGTAGGTTGGGGAAAACTTTCTTTGCTTTTGGTGCTCCAGGGATTGATTGCTATGCCTCATCGAAGACATAAGCAATCGATATCCCAGCCAGTTCGGAACTGGCTGGGAGTGAACGGCCGTATTTCAATATGGGGACCCACACTCCATCTTATGCTATAGAGTTTCATAAAGTTTACTATAGTTTTCTCTCAATGACTGACCTTTTTTCAAGTCTTCTGACAAACTATCTCATCCTTCTGCAGCTATTTATCCATGATATTTTAGTGTAGTCTATTGAAACTTAATATAGGAATATAGAAATATTGCAGTGTACAATATGAGACTCCAGGATTACTGTCTGAATAAATAAAGCTTTTCAGACATTAGAGGGAATATAGTATTTACCATTCCCATGTCTTTAGCTCTCAAAGGGTTTAGTTCCACTTACTAAAAATGAGATTACACTTCTCTAGTATTTAATTTGACCTTTAGATGTGATATTTATTATACAATCAGTTTCAATATAAAAACAACAGCAACAAAAACCGTTCTAGAGCAAAACCTTTCAGTAAGCTCAATAGAAAGACACAGAGCCTGGTAAACCTCCTGTCTTCCACCTCTGTATCTTATTATGAAACATCTTTAGATACATATTCACATCTGGCAGCATAAATCTGACATGTTTCTCTCACAGAAGACCTTTAAAACATGTAACCAGTTTCAAATATCACTTTGAAATGTCATCACGACTGTAACTGATAACGATTGCTAGAAAGGGCTCAGAGACCGGCTCTAACTCGAGATAATGACTATTGTATTTCACTCATTTTAATTGTC
>WWET01000930.1:211648-224168 GCA_011038615.1 Limnodynastes dumerilii
TTTTAAATATATTTGTGAAGAGAAAAATATATTCAGGGACATTTACAAGATTAATATATTGCGGAAATATATTGGTTGCTTCTATGCATCCAATATAGTTAGTTTACCAGTAAAAACAATATAAAATGCACTTTTGTTTGTTATTTTAGCCTGCAGTATACTCACTCCTTAAAACTAGGGATATTCACTGAATGCCAACTCCTCATCCACTGCCCCCTTTTCTTCCCTCATCAACATGCACACCCCTTCCCGTCCTCTCCGATCTGCTCCAGCGCTGCCTGACCTCATTACTAGTCACCACATCTCATGCCCATATGCAGGACTTCTCCTGTGCTGCAACTCTGCACTGGAATGTCCTCCCTTCTTCAGTCAGATTCTCCCCCACATTGCAGGTCTTTAAGCGTTCACTCAAAACGCACCTGTTCAGGCTAGCCTATCCCTCTTGCACTTAACGTCCTCAATGCATCCTAATTTAATCCCTTTTTTCTCCTTCCTTCCCCCTCTCCCTTGCTCACACCAGCAGTCCACTTCTTTATATCTTCTGTTATTTCATCCCTCCCACTTAGTGTACTTAGTTTGTTAGCTCCTGTGAACAGGGCCCTCCATCCTAGTGTTGTTCCCTCCTCCACCACTCCCCCCTCACTTCATACCCTCTTGTCCCCCGCTGTTACCCTTTTACCCCATCCACACCTGGTGGCTCCCTCTCAACCTCTCACTGCACTCTGTCTTCTCCTTCCTGATCTTGAACCCTTGCATTTTGCCTTGCGTTCTGTGCTTGCTTCACTTTATTATATTTTTGTGATATTTGATACTGATATTTGATATTGATACTATGTTGTCCTTCCCTGTCCTGTATGTCTGTACTGTATTTTGATTTATTTCATACGGCACTGTGGGCACCTTGCGACGCCTTATAAATAGACGATAATAATAATAATAACCCTGTGTTTTGGTTTTGGATCTGCATTTTTTTTGCAAAACTCTACGCAATTGAAATTGAATAGACAAATTAAATGTTTTTTTAATTAAATTACAGACAGCACCACACAGCACATCATTGATATTTTTTATGAACAATACAATTGCACAGGAAGGGATTTCTATTAAACAATTCAAACAAACTAGCTAGTTAATCTAAAGTTATCAAAGCCAAACCAAACCTGACTGAACAAAAAGAGAAACTATTTAAAACATAACTTTTATTAAGAACATTTAAAAGTATATGTACACAGCTTGAAAGGCGAAATATACTCACAAAATGAAAGTGCTCTAAATAATCAAAAATATCTAGCAAAAGATTTTTGTTTATTTATACATGCAAACTTTGTTGACAGTCCGAGTATAAAAACAGTTTTTTATACTTGGACTACATTGTGAACAAAGTTTGCATGTATAAACTGTATCAGGATTGTTGCTATGTAAAGGCTGGTTTGTTTGCTGTTTATATTAGCTTGTTTAGCCTTTTGTTTGGTCAATCAATGAATGACATGTGACCATTTGTAGATTTTTTTTTTAAAGGGCCACTTTAGGCTCCCATTCTCCCCTTGTAGCCTTTTTCATGCATTTAAATGTTCTCCAAAATGCATTTGTCAAGCAGTTTGCTTTCTGTGAACATGTCATGTGTTCTATACTGGTCCAAAGCTTCCATAAAACGCAATTGGCATTGTCAAATTTCAACCGCTTTGAAATAAAACACATGAGTAAAGATTTAACTTTGAAACATTGGGAGTTATAACTAATATTTATCAAGTACATTGTGCAAATAACTTCCTGTGAGATTAGCATTCCTATTGTATATGATTATACCAATAATATAAGGTCAAAATACAAACATAAAAGCATGAACACCTTGTTCTTTGAAATAAGTCACACATACAGGGCCTAATTAGAGTTAGACAGTCTTAGGCTAAAGAACTCAAGGTTTCAAAATGCAGTGCAAAAATGAAATCACTTTTCATTTCCAATTCGTTTTTTTTTTTGTTTTTTTTTTACCTTTACCAATGTATTCACTTTTATTCAGCTACAAACATCCAAACTTCAGCCCCTCTCCTCAAGAAACTTGTGACAGCGCCCCCTAAAACCTTGCGCCCTAGGCTACAGCCTAGTCAACTTAATGGTCAGTTAGGAATTGCATACATATTGTGTTATTTTTTTGCCTCTTAGAATAAACTTCTTCTTTCTCCTATTCATTTTGAATATAATTGGAGATATTTCGGTTGTGGGTCCCCACAAATAATAACCCTATTTGGATAGGGCCGTTCTCTCCTAGCGTTTCAAACTGGCTAGGATATCGATTGCTTATGCCTTGAAGAGGCATAGCAATCGATACCCAGAGCACCGAAAACAGTACTCCAAAAGGGGAGTGGCTAAACTAACCCCAACCCTTCCCCTAATTCTAACCCTAACCCTCCCCTTCCATTACCCTAACCCTTCCTTCCCCGCAACCTGACCCTAACCCTCCCTTCTCCGCAGCCTGACCCTAACTCTTCCTTCCCCGCAGCCTGACCCTAACCCTCCCTTCCCTGCAGCCTGACCCTAACCCTCCCTTTTCCCTAGCCTGACCCTAATATTCCCTTCTCTATAGCCTAACCCTAAGAACCTCCTCCCCTTCTATGGTCCTAACCCTAACCCTCCCTTCCTAAGTGCCTAACCCCCACCTAATACTAAAATTCCCCGGAGAGGTTACTCACCTCTCCGGAGCTGTCAGTGGCGGATACGTCGGTTCCTCTGAGAAAATGAATGGGTGAGTATGCTGATCGGCACACTCAACATCCATAAAAAAATGTAACTTTCGTCTCTATTTCGTAAAGCGGCTCATCGGACCAGAGACCGCAACCGAGATATTTCATAGACCTGCCTTGATTATTTACGCAGAAACCCAAGACATTATCTCCTGAGACAAATACATTTTCCCAATCTTTAAGCATTTATTGAAATCTTACCTGGACCTGAAAAAGCTCTTGTGCCTCTGAAGGAATCCGCTATATGAAGAATAAGATGAAAGATCTCCATTTCCTTCATTAAAATAAATAAAAAAATTTGCAGGAGAACAGTCATGTCAAATAAACAAACTAAAATGACTAATACAATACTAATACAAAGTCACTTGTGTATCCATGCAATAAATTAACAAAGCGTCGATAAATAATTTGAAAGAAATAAGGAAAATGAGGACCGTCTAGGACCAAATTAACATAAAACCCATGCTGGGGCTTGTCTTTCAGTAGGGCAGTGTCTAGAATTAACCAGTGCTTGGGATTAGGGGTGGGAGCAGTGGGTGGGGTTCGGGGACGAGATAGTTTATAAGGAGTCGGATATGGGGTCTCTTTTTTCCTGTGCCTTTATTTTGAGGATGTTTTGTATTTATATGTTTTTTATGACTTTTTAGATGGGGACGCACTGGTGGTAGTAATGGGGGGTCGGATGTTTAAGATGGAGCAATGGTAAGATGCTTAGTATGATATTACATTCACAGGGATGCACCAGGTTGTTTTGCTCAAAATTGCCTACCAGTCCCATCAGCTGGGTCCTGGTTTTATGGGGACTTTAAAATTAAAAGGTGCATCGTTTTTAAAAGGTGAAATAGTTATTTATGAAAAATCCACTGACACCCTTTACTACTGTGGCTACCTTTCTAGGGATCACACCTTGAGAAAGGGACCCGCATTGGTCCTGAAACGCGTTGCGGACATCCAGAAAATGGGGACTTGGACATCGTAGTGTACACTGACTTTTCTCCGTCTTACTACTTGATCAGCTGTCTGGGACTTCTGTCTAAACAGGGAAGTGCAGTGTCCTCTCAGGGACAGGAGTCTCCGCTCTTGTGTTTCCCCAATGCATATATAATCTACCCACAGACTCTCTTTCTTATGCTCATTTTTTTGTTTACGATGTATTGTTAATGTTTGATGCTTTTCGTTTTTCATTGTTATTAATTGGTTATTTGTAAAAAATATGTTGTTTTTATCTTCTCCAATCTTTTTTTATTAAAGAGTCCATGGACATCCAAGATTTTGAAAAGGAGCACACAACTGGTTGAAAGGGGCCACTCTTCTAATATTTGGATTTTTTATAAGGTTGAATGTTTCTCTGAGTTTGGATTTTACCTACTATTATCTTTATTGGAACTGTGGACTTATATTTTTAGTTTCACATTACTTGGTGTTGATCTAAGTTAATTACACCTGATGGACATCTCTGCCTTTTTTGGATAATTGGCATATTTAATACTATTAATTATTTTTGTGTATGTTATCCCTCAGTATTTTTGCCTTTATATGGATTTATCCCCTGTGTCCTATATTATTACAGATACAGTATATATCATATCCTTTGGACATTTTTTTTTTATAATTGAATGCTCTCACATTGCAGCTTTTTATATTTATTGTTTTACATGATTTGGCAATATTTATTTGTATTGTATTTATATTTTTATGTGTTTGAGGTACAGTGCAATTTTTCCCTCCTGATTTAATTTGAGTTGTGCTGTTGTTGGAGGTAGTAAAGACTCCTGGGTAAGGATTAATTGCTGCATTAGTACATAGTACATAGTTAATGCTGGCAAAGGGCCTGATCCTAAACTAATAACATCATCCGACTTTTGCAAACTGTTTGGTGATTTTCTGACACTGCGCATGCACATCAGATGTTCCACAATGAAACTCCTTGCATACAGACCTCAGTTCTGTACAATAAGAATTTGTTGCGATGGGGATGAGCGTTACCAGACATCCGCATACCCAAACCCTAAAGCACAGGGGACGGGGAAAGGCATACAGATGAAGGTAAGTGGGTGGCAGTAAGGAGAGAATTTAAGGGTGGGTTCCGGACACGTTAGTCCAGACATGCATGAGAGAGGATTAAAAAAGGGAGTTCACTCCTCCTCTAACATGCAGACTTACAGACCTCCATGCATATGGACCATATCCAAAGACCTTTACACACTAGCTGGTGGTACTAGTGATCATCCAGAAGTTCAGACGGAATACCACTGGAAATATAAAATACAACGCTTTATACACTGTTATTGACACACATGTTTGCTGGGCGTTAACCTGCTCCCTGCCCCTGGCTGACACCAATGTAATGAATACATTTTATATTTCCTCTAACTGTGAATTTAATGCAATTTAAACAACTTAATTTGCACCAATCTGTAATTCCCCAGGTTAGTAATTACCTACAATATATTTCGCCAGAATGTGATGAAAGACTAATCATCCTCTACTCTGCATGTGAGGTAAAGATGTGCTGGTCACTCCCAGTATTAAAAGGTTTAATTAGCATCAGTAAGTTAGCCACACATTTCCTCCAACATGGCATAGTGCCCTAGAGATCAATGGGTGTTGGTCACTGCTGGGAATGGCCCTTTTTCAAAAGGGCCATATTTGATACCGCTTTTTTTTTAAGAGGAAGCTGCAGAGAAAGTTCCTGCCTTGCCACAGATGGGTAAGCATGTATCCCTATTTCCTTAACCCCAATCCTTAAGCTAATTCTTAGACTAACCCTCCCTTGCCTGCAGCCTAACCCGAAGACTCCCCTCCCTGCAGCCTAACCCTAAATCTCCCCTTCTCCCATCTGTTCCCTTCCTGCAGCCTAACCAAAAATCTCCCCCTTCTCCCATCTATTCCCTTCCTGCAGCCTAACCCTAAGTCTTCCCTTCTCCTATCCATTCCCTCCCTGCAGCCTAACCGTAAATCTCCCCTTCTGCCATCCATTCCCTCCCTACGGCCTAACTGTAAATCTCCCCTTCTTCCATCGATCCCCTCCCCGAATTCTAACCCTAAGTCTCCCTTTTTGCAATTCGCCCCTTCCCTGCAGCCTAATGCTAAGTCAATCCTTCTAAGCTCCATATCCTCACAGCAGCCTAACCCTAAGTGTTCTCTTCTCCCATCCATACCCTCTCCTGCACTAATCTGTCCGGTTGATCAGAAAACCACCAATTAGCTGTTGGCTGTGGGTAATTTGAAAATGGGTGTTCGCAGCAGCGAACAGAACTCAAAATCAATATTTCCGATACAAACATCATTATTTGCAATAATATGCAGCGTCCTACTGAGACACTGATTGAAATAAATGTATAAAGGTTGTTTTAAGGATCTGGTCCAGAGTATAAGAACTGTGATTGTTTTGCAAATCTGGAGCAAGTTTAAAATAAAGTGCAAAGTGCTGATCTGCCTGTGATTCCATCTGTGCGCTCTGTGCTAGAGGAAAGGGGTGTTTCAATATATTTAAAAAAGAATCTGGGTGTTTCAGTGAAGCTGCGAGCAGAACAGCTGCCTGGTTTTAGTGTGGATCCTCCTGATTTCCTGCACCAGTTCCGGGCTGGTGTAACTGCCTGGCAGAGGAGATTTTTCATATCTAAAAGCTTTGGGACCAGATTCACAGATACGGATTTTAAAAGTACGCAATTATACGCACGCACGTAGCAAGGCAACAGCCACCAACACCCCCGCTGTCGGGGACCACTCTGTTCTTTACATGTGTACTTACGTGCGTATATGTATGCCATACGTGCGATTCTTAATAGCCACGCCCTTATGCGTTCATTTAAATGCCTTTCCCCACCCACTTTCATGTAAATTTTCATGTCCGTTTTTCATCCCTGTCCATCCGTCTTTTAGACCGCATATACGCAATCTACATATCGAAACGATACGCAGACTACGTACAATAGCTACTACGCATGCACAGTAGCTATTGTTTATTGAATTACGTCCATCTATGGAAGACGGACGTAGTTCTGGATCCGACCCATAGTTTTAAAACACACTGCATTACAAAGATACTTTGAATCATGCAGTTTGTAAAGATCCCTCAGCCTGTTTGCCTACAGATATCCATTTGCATGAGTCAGTATCCCTGTACTAGCTACCAGAGGTCTTACTCACTGAACGGTGGATAGAGGGGGACTGATCCTAAGTTTGCGATTGATCCATAGTTTGAGAGTAAAGATAAAACAGGTGCAAATGAAGATCTGAGTATAACCACGCTGAACTGCAGGGAAAAGCAAATTTAAAATGTGGATTTAGAGTTAAGAGGTGAAGTTTTCTAGCTCAAACAGTGTGCAATGTGAGTTCTATGTGCAAAAACAAAATATATTCAAAGCACCCTTCAGTTAGCTGCCCCTGCTAAAACAGGTTCTTGGACCTTAAAGATAAATTGATAGATGTGCACTTTTTAATTACTCCATTATCTTTGGTTTCTAATAGATTTTAATTGTTTATGCTAAATGCATGGGAATAGTTAGATAAGATGCCCTGCACCTTTTGAAAGTATATCTTTAAAGAGTACATTTTTAAAACTGATTTTAAAGGGAGCTTATTAGAGAACCACAAATGGTATGAATCTGAAAAGTGCTTGTATTTATCAGGCTTCTGCTATGAGTGCTACATTGATGATTGATATTTCTTTAAGAGCCCCCATGATGAAGAGACCTTAAAAGCATATATTGATAGCAGAGTATAATTACTATTAATTAATTACTACTGCTATTCATTTGACGTTTTTTCATTGATTACTGCTAATCTTTACAACTGCTATTGGGAATGACTGTTTGTACCAATAAGGGGTATATTTATACAACATCTATGAGGAAAAGTGGAAATGTTGCCCATGGCAACCAATCAGATCACTGCTTTCAATTATCAAACACATTCAATATGAAACCTGGATGCTGATTGGTTGCCATGGCAAACATCTTCACTTTTCTTTTTTAGATGTCCCATTACATATACACAATAAAGTACAATATTTTGACCACTTTGTACCTACTTCCTCCCTGGATACATGCATTTCTTTACACAGAGATAATACAATGAACTTATGACACAATCCACTTAATACAAGTTATACAATTAAAATTAATACGTTGTCAACAGGTTATTTTCCCTCTGCTACTTTGTCCTATTGTTTTGCAGTATTAAAAAACAATGGACTTGATCGAGTCTTCTGCTTTTAACATGATCACAATTACAACATATACAAAAATATATAAAAGAAACAAAAGTATTTTTATATTCATATACTTACTTTAAACATCATTACATTAAACTTTATAATAATAATAATAATAATAATAATAATAATGTTTTCCATATTTGTGGGGCTGTTTAATTCCACATAAGATCAGGCCCTTTGTGTGTGTAGGTGGACTCAACTAACGTTACGTACGCTGGCCGGTACACTGGCGTAGGTATGATATGCGCACATCATAGCTGACTGGGAATGACGCACGCAGAGTTCGTAATTCTCCAGACATCCGTAGCCAAGGATCTGGGCCAATAATAGTAATGCAGAACATAGATAGAAATTGTAATCTGGCATTTTATCATAAAAATTACAATAAATCATTTCTGGAGTGTGGAAAATTGTATTTAAAATTCTAAACATTGCTTAAATAACTGAATAATGCAGAACTGATTTCAGACAATTATATGGAATCATATTATGGGCCAGATTTACTAAGCTGTGGGTTTGGAAAACTGGAGATGTTGTCCATAGCAACCAATCAGATTCTAGTTCTTATTTTCAGCTAAAATCTGATTGGTTGCTATGGGCAACATCTCCACTTTTCCAAACCTGCAGCTTAGTAAATCTGGCCCATAGTCTTATAAATACATCATTGTATTGGTCATTGATCCAGTATTATCATAAATATGTTTGAATAATAATACTTTTCTCACTGTACTTTCACTGAATGTTTAAATTTATATTTTATGAAAGTGTTTCAACGGTGAGGTGAGTAATTGCCCCAGCCTCTAGATGGCAGTGTTATAAATAAATATTAAGAGTAAATTTGACAGGTCATGCCATAACAACTCGTCTCCATCCTCTATGGCTAGTTGATAGAACCACACAGTACATAGAAAGTATTTTGTTGCAGAACACGGGACAACAAATAACACAGCTCTGTTGTCATCAATAATTAAGAAAAAAATACCTATATGTAATACCATAACATCAGATATTATTGCAAATATTACAAGATGTAACAAACAAAACAGTAATGAGTAATGCAGGAAAGAGGATCACAGGTGAAGACTCTGAAGGCTACTTATATTTAATGCTATCACAAAGCTGTTATATTGGACATTTCCTAATAAATATGTTCTAGATATATCTGCAAACTACATTGTTTTAATTAAAGCTTAGCTTTTAATATGAATTCAGTTTATTGGATGGAATGCTCATAATGGGGTAGATCCTGAACTACGTGTGTGCGTACGTATTTTAGCGGTGCGTATTTTCGTACACGTAAGGTCAATACACTCCCCACGGCACACCCCTTGCACGGCCGTATTTTCTCTAATTACGCGACCCAAACCCTACCTTAAATTTTCCTAACGTAACAGAATACGTCCGCTAACGTGCATACAGACTACGCGAACGTACGCAGCTTAGCACGCCCATACTGTACACTTTAAATACCACCCCCCCGCCTACTTCACGTAAAACGCACGTATTGGTCACTAACGTAAATTTGGCACACCCACACGTAAGTATTTACGTTAGCAATACGTGAATTCTCCATACGTTTGAAAATACGCTACGTGAATCTGCGTATTTTTTGCAGTGCGCATGCGCAGTGCGTACAAATCTGCGAATTTACGTGTCCGCCACACGTAAATTCGCGGAAATGCGTAGTTCAGGATCTGCCCCAATGATTGCATAATTATTTTTAATACTTTAAAAATACATTTGTTACTATAGTGCTACTACTTGTGTCACCACTATTTAGTCCTCCTCATTTATTTTTTAGTATCCTCTGCCAATAAAAATGTATAAAGTTATATTGTAATTGTTATAAAAATGGATATAATATGAACATTATTTTTCAGCTATTATACAGAGAATAAAAGTGCTTCTATTGCATATTTATTGTACAAGTGCCTGTCACTTCTGCAATATATTCCCTCCCTTCCCCCCTAATTTTTCATCTTTTCTCTCTTCTGCATGTTGACATTAGGGCAGAGAAAGACATACTTAAATAATCAGAGACTTCCAGTCAGTAATCAAAATAAATCACAGAGGTATTTCATGCAGTCAATTATTTTCAGTTGATAGTAAATCATGTGGTGAATATGAAATAGTGTATGTGATCCTGAGCTAGAAGTGGAGCAGGGTCAGGTGTGGGTCTGCAGATAGAACAGTCATTTCAATCAGTCAATTGGCTGTCAAATTGATTGCTCCTGTCTAGCCAAGGAGAAGCAATCGATCATCCCCAGGACAAAGTCATAGCGGTAAATGGTAAGTATTTATCTAGCCCCAACCCTTATCCTAAGCTTTACCCTAACCCTCCCCTTCTATTACCCTAACCTTAACCCTCTCCTCCCCACAGCCTGACCCTAAGACTCTTTTCACTACAGCCTAATCCTAAGAGTACCCTCCCTGCAGCATAACTCTAAGACTCCCCTCCCTGCTGCCTAACCCTTACCTCCTCCTTCCCACAGCCTAACCCTAAGATTTCCTTCCTCGCAGCCTAACCCTAAAACACCCCATAGACTCCTCTGGTCTAATGTCTGGTCGGGAGTGGTGGGAGTGTGGTGAGTCTGCGTTGGCGGCTTCGGAAATAAAGATTGGGTAGGAATGCTAAAAAATAAAAACCCATTCATTAATAAAAGTTTCTAATCGCTATTATTTTCGAAATATAGACAGACGATAATGAGTTTTAGGCTCTCAGTATTTTGAAAATAGAGTTTTCTTCACGGAGAATTCATATTGTTACCCAATTCATGTAAGAATTAGCTATACAGTGATTTCCCATCAGAGGACCAGATAAGCGGTGGGTTTGGAAAAGTGGAGATGTTGCCCATAGCAACCAATCAGATTCTAGCTCTCACTTTCCTATTACATACTAGAGAATGTCAGCTTGAATTGATTGGTTGCTATGGGCAACATCTCCACTTTTTAAAACCTTAGTAAGCTTAGTAAATCTGGCCTAGGATGTTTAATACTTGTTTTGTTTGAGGTTTAGGTATAAGTATCAACATTTATTTTGTAAAGTTGTTTAAGAGAAATAATTATTGGAAACCTAAACCAAACATAGAAGAACATAGATACTTTGTACAAACCAGGGGCATTTGTGTTGGCAGTTCAACCCCTTCCCCCACCTCCAGAAAAGTAGAGGGAGCTCAGGCCTGTAAAAAGGTCACTGGGGCAGCACAAAGGTGGGTAGCGTTGGGCAGAAGCTTTGACATCACTCCTGCCAGCTCTTCTATTGGAATCACAATGCACCAGCTGCTCTCCGCAGACACCATTAGAGGGGGCAGAGCTTCCTGAAATAAAAGGCCATGGAAATGAAGAGTATACAAGGCAGCAGGAAGATAAATGAGTGTTATGTGATCCTGCCAGATTAATGAAATTATTGTCCCCCCACCTGAAAATGTTCAGAGCTATTACAAACAACCCAACACATCCAAAAACATGCACTACTCTGTGAACTGATAACTACCAGATCCATCCAGGGGGAAGGGTCCAGAACAGGCTCCCTGAGTCAATGTTTTGCCCAGCGTAAACCAACGTAAGGTCCAACCAGGATCCCATCTCCTCTAAAACCTGGCCAGGATTCAACCGGACCACCTTGCAATGGTTTCATCTCCATCGGTGCAGGAGTGTCCGAATGCATAACCAGTCAGTCAGACAAACAAACAAACAAACTGACCAATGAATTTTATACATATGATGTATTTGTTTTAGATAACAACTAGCACACTAGGATTCTTGTACTTGGTGTCCCTAGACCACCCCCTCTCTTTATATTATCTAGATAGCCGTGGATGTCGTGGATGATTGCATGTGGAGGTTTAATCAGGATTGCAGACTCTCTCGGAATATCCGGGAGACTCCCAAAATTTGGTCCGGTATCCCGGGAGAGCCAGCAAATCTCCTGCATGCCCCGACACCCAAACAATCACCCGTGTAATCCCTAGAGTTACCAGGAATGAGCCCGCCTACCCATTTAATGCCTCACACTGGTGATTGATAGAGGCGGGGCTCAATGACGCAATTTGCATAAATCGCATTATTAAGCCCAACCCTCTCAGTAATCTATGGCTTCCCCCGGGTTCTCCTGGAGGGAAGCTTTCAAAGTGTTATGAAACAGTAAAGTAATGAAACTGGTTACCTAGCATGCAGCAGGGACTCTGGGAGTCTTCGCCAGGGCCCCTAGTGGTGGGGATGGAGTTGTTCTGAGCCCAGATAAACAAGCCGCTATCCTAGGCGCGCAGATTCACTTGAAAGGGGAAATAATAACAAGATCAAGTATGGAGCAAGGCACCGTGACAGTAGGAGACATGCTATCAGTGTTCACTTTCACACAACAGATAGCAGGTAGAAAGAAACGAATAAACAGACGACAAAAACAACCACAAGATAGCGGAGGCTAAGCAATAGATCCGCAAGACAGATAAACTAAACAAGGTGGCCACTATGTGGCGCGAGAATTGAGTAGGACAACGGTAGTTGGCAAAACTTGACCAAAAGTAAATAGCCAGGATATGGCGGGTAATTAACAATA
>WWET01000930.1:251443-263826 GCA_011038615.1 Limnodynastes dumerilii
CTATTGTATACCCTGTTCTATTCTATAGTCTATACTATTGTATACCCTATTCTATACAATAGAATAGGGTATACAATAGTATAGACTATAGAATAGAACAGGGTATACAATAGTACTCACTACTCACCTGCGATGATCCTCCGTGTTCTCGCAGGACTTCATTTATGCAATGCATGAATGAAGTCTTGCGCATGCGCAGGACCTCCATTTCGGTTGGACCTGAAGTCAGCCGCGTTGCAGGACAGGTAAGTCCTGTTTCCTATTTTTTAAGTTTTTTTTTTAATTAATTTAATGGTTTTCTTAATGTAAAACTTTTTTTTATTTAAAAATGGGGTTTTTAAAGCAACAAAGCTGATTGGGTCTTTTTTGACCCAATCAGCTTCTTTCAGTGCGACCCGGGTTCACACTGCCGGCAACACTGGTCAGACACGGGAATAACCCTTGTTAAAACCCGTGTCTGATTCCCGGGTCTTCTCACTGAGCCTCGACCCAGGTTGTTTGGGCTTGCCCCTACAATATCCCGGCTCAGTGTATCAGATACAATTATTTCATTGAATGAGAGAAAAATCTTAGTATATAAAACATCAATTTTCATTAGAATTATTATAGAAAACACTAATCCTATGGAAAAGACCCCCCCAATAAACATTACAAGCAGTTCTAATGACATACACTATATGGATAAAAGTATCACCTGTTAAGTATTGAAGTCTGGTGTTACAATCAGACCCATTGCCATAGGGGTAAAAAATCAGGCACCGATCTATGCAGTCTCCATTTATAAACATTTGTGATACAAAATGGGTCGTTCTGAAGAGCTCA
The DNA here is from genome assembly GCA_011038615.1 of Limnodynastes dumerilii. Taxonomy (NCBI): domain Eukaryota; kingdom Metazoa; phylum Chordata; class Amphibia; order Anura; family Limnodynastidae; genus Limnodynastes; species Limnodynastes dumerilii. The sequence continues at coordinate 252,266 of WWET01000930.1, forward strand.
GTGTGCCTGATTCACAGATAAGACTGAGTTAGGTGAGGGCAGATCAGCACCTAACTCTTTTATCCCCCACCCGCACCCCGTAGGGCTACCTTATCTGTCCACAGAGCTGACACTCCACGGCCTGTTTTGGACACTTGCGTTAGAATTTCATACCTCATACGCAATACTGAGATTATGAAATCACTGCTGGAGCATTGTGTAGATATAAAATATATTATATATACAGAGATGGAAATGCTCATTGTGGCAGAAGCGCTTGCACAATTCATAGCTTACATTTCCAGTATACATTACAGTGCGCTACCCTGTGCAAGGAATATGGTCACATGACTTGTCTGCTTTGTGCCCATATGCTATGTATGTGAGATACTGGCATAGGTATCTAGAGATACAGGGCCGTATGCAGGTCTTTAAGGCCGCGTATACGCAACAAGTAACGTAGATTACGTTACAGAATTACTGCGCATGCGCAGTAGAGCATATCGGAAAAGCTCTGCATACGTCCCACAGTTGCGTGTGCCTTTGAATGGCACATAGCCCAGTCGTGATTAACGTGCGCATGTACGACACGCACTGTGGGCCTGATTCACACTTGAGAAACTTCTGCTTCTGGCCGAAATGACCCAGTGCGCATGTGTAGTAGGTCATTTACTCTATCTACGTACCAGATCAGTGTGTAGATAGCATAGGTGCGGTCTTTAAAGATTTACATCCATAGAGGCGGCGTTATGCCGCCTCGGGGCATTTTTAGGAAGTGGGAGGGGGGAGGTATTTAGATTAGCTGGGGAGGGCGGGGGGAGTACGGACATTGCATTAGATATAAGGTAGCCCTATGGCACTCGTAAGTGCATTAAGGTACCTAAAAACGTGAGGCGGGTTGGGGACTGGAAGAGTGAGTTAGATGCAGATCTGCCCGCACCTTAGGTCCTGTGTGTTGATTCACATGTACCTCTGGAGCAGCCCCAGTTATCTGCATCTGGACAAACTGTGTTGCAATGTGAGGGCTGGAAATGAATCACAATATTTTTGCATTCAGTGAAAATACATAGCTGTATAACACACATACATTGAATACTGTGGCTTTAATAATAAAGCTGTTAGGAAATGTCACTTTTCAACTCTAATTATGTCTGCAAGCTTTAAATGTGCCTGCCCCTACAATATGGTTCTGCTGATGTGCAGATCTGCTCCTTTCGCTGTTGCTCCTAATTCTGCATCATTAAGTATGATTATTGATGGAACCACAAGGGACAGGGCATCTTGATGGGCATCTTGATGGGCATCTAAAACCTGAGCAAACTCTGGACACTCAACAATGACTATTTATGAGATGGGATTGGTTGCCGCTTAGAGAGGCCTTATTTTACAAGCATACAACTGACAGCTGAATAGCGACTGTATCAGTGTTAAAATGATTTACATTACAATTTCTGGGAATAGGTAGCTGCAGTGAAAGGCCTTATTTCACCATAGTACCTGCTCCCTATAGCGAAATATTCTCTCCCCTACACCAGGGAGAGAATGGGGACAGGCTGTGGCAGTCTGCGGGACAGCGTCATACAAGGGTAAGGTTAGGGTTAGGCGGCGGGACATGGAGGGTTAAAATGAGGGTTAAGCTGCAGGAGCTGGAGGGTTAATTTTAGGGTAATAGAAGTGGACGGTTAGTGTTAGGATTAAGGTTTGGGGAAATCTTACCTGTCGCTGTTGCAGCATTCACATCTTGACACATTGCTGAATCCTCGGATTCTTCTTTCCAGCAGTCATAATGTGATTGCTGTCGCTGCTCCGTTGCCAGAAATGTATTTCCGAAAGACCATCATACTGCAGCTGAACGTAGACAGCCGGCCGCCTCTGTTTGAGACAGCGTTAGTGATGCGACTCCTGCAGTCACGAAAAGTCATCTGCCGACAGGTGTTTTTACTTAACCCTACTCTTAACCCTTTCCTAACCCTAAACCTTAATGCCACGCAGCCTAACCTTAACCCTCCATGCCCCATAGCCTAACCCTATCCTTCCCCTTATACCCACCTCCACCGCCACAGTCTAACCCCAACCTTATACCCGCCACAGTCTATAGCTATCGGAAACGAGAAAACAGGTGCCCATATCCAATAGCAGATGTTTTCGAGCAATGATACAGCCACCATTCAGCTGGCAGCTTTATCATTTTTAAAATAGGGCCGATCAGACCATCAGCTGTAAGAATGGGCATCAGGAATTTCTAGAAACCCGCCAAGTGTCTTAGTTAAACTGTGTATGCAATTCATCAGAGAACTTTTCCAAAACGATTCATGAGAACATTCAAAAGTAACAGTAATTAGCTAGATTGTGGTTCAAAGTGACCCTTTATTGGGCTACCTAAAAATGTTGTACCGTATTCACAGATCCGTTATCAGATGCAGTCGTGTATGTATTTTTAGGTACGTTTTAACTGCGCATGCGTAGTAACTTTATTTACGTAGAATATACGCATGTAAGTTCTTTAGGCGCATACATGTGAATCGCACTTGGGGACATACGTACGGAGGGGCGGGGTTGAAATACGTACCTGAAAAGTTATGTGAAAGAGGGTGGGGGGAGGTATTTAAATGAGTCTTTGAGGGCGCGGTTATCTAGAATCGTACGTACGGCATACATATACACACGTAAGTACACACGTAAAATTAGGTGAGGTATATGGCGGCGTAATTCCACGTTTGCATGGCCGATAGAGGGGAGTGTCATGGGTGTTGGTGGGTGTTGGTATAGTTACTTATGAACAAACGCATCTCTGAATCCAGCCCTTTATCCTTAGGCTAAAATAATCCAACCAGTCTCAAATGAGCAACAAAAGAATGAAAAAACACAGGCTGCGCTTCCAAGTCAATATATGAAATGTGTGCAAGTGTATTATATTAATGGAGGACAGTCTCAAATGACATCTTTGCAATTGTAACTATTGACGTAAATTCCATTTTGTGAAGATAGTGAATAGGTGTTAAGGAAGAAAGCAGAGCAGAAGATCTATATTTAGAATGTGTTAAGTCTACAACTGATGCATGACAAAATGTGTTTAACTTTTAGCTGTAGAAAAAAAAATACCATTTAATTTTCATTTAAAATTACAGCTGCTCATGCAAATGGATTTTTATTATCTGTATGACTATTTAACCTTCAAGCTCATGTAAGATGTTTGTAACAAAAATACCATGATAGAGAATAAGGCCAGCTGTACCTTTTAGATTGAAAAAATCCATGTAGCTGAAAGTGACATAATTACAGTTTGTGGAGAAGATTCAGTCGTTGCTCTGATCCCCAGTATACAGGGAGGAAGAAGGATCAACAGCTCCTTTTTATCTACAAATGTACTTTTTTTTATCGTGTGTATATATATGTAAACACAAAAATATATTTAGAAATGTAATATATGATGTCTGGTTTATGCATTATGTATTTTGTTTATGGAATAATTTCTATTAGAGATGAGCACTGACCCTTATATCTTGGTTCTGGTTTTGGTTTTAAAACTTTGGTGTGTTTTAATTTTGGTTCTGTTTTTGCCACAATAACCCAATAAATGTGTTGGTTTTGGTTTTGGATCTGTATTTTTTTTATTTGCTGAAAGCCACAAAAAAGACAGCAATATTAACATGAATAAAATTAATTCCCAAAATGGACCACCTCACAGCTTACAAGGTTGAGGTTGGTTGGTACATGCTACCATATATTTTCTAGTATCCCACTCTCACACTTTGTCAAATATATTGTCATGTATTTCTATTGCTATATAACATATGAAAGAATTGTATAAATAAAGAGAAATAAATATAAACAGGACTTGTGCTGCAGGGTGAGGAATATAGAAGCTGCTATTAACCAAAGATAATGGGCTAGATCCAGAATTAAGTAAGTGCTTGAAACTAGTTACTCCTGGGCTAAACCATGTTGATTGTAGGGGAGTCATATTTAATCTGTTGCAAACAGTATTAGCCTTGAGAGGTGAAATCTGTCGCGTATTAGCCTTGAGAGGTGATGTTTCCTATCCCAAGTCTAAATAATAATAGTGTAATAGTAAAGCTGGTCAGTATCTGTGTGCAGTAAGCAATTCAAAGATATATCCCTGTATGCAAAGAATACCATTAACTTGACTCTCCCTGCAATCAACATGATCGGATTCTGGGACTGGTCACCATTGCTGTCTCAACATTTATTTTGCTACATAAGTCTGGATCCAGCTCAATGGCTCTTAGCACTGTAAGCTCATGTAAAACGTTTGGGGAAACTTTCTCACTTTTTACAGTAACTGCCCTGTGGTTGGATTTCTCTTCTATGTCTTGGATTTAAAGTAGATAAGAACTGTGCCATCTGGTTATTACTATGGGTGCTGCCACTCAAAATACTGAATGACGGGTTTCTCCAAACTCCATTTGATAACGAGGTAGAATAGCCAGTACTTCTCTGTGGTTAAAACACTGTTAAATTTATTAGAATTAAAACGCTCAAATTTAACTGTGTTTTATCATTATCAAAAAATGTTTCTGACAGATATACTGTACATACATAAGGTAAATGTGCACATCACATCAAATACTAATATCAGCATTGATCAAGTCTTTCATGAAAAACCACCTTCAGACATACAATTGTGGTCTCTCAAAGCAGGAAACGAATAATAATGCATGCAATATATGAGAGATATTTCTCCAACTGTGGTCCAGGTTTCACTTGGTTGTCTGAATTTAACCTTTGCTGTCAATGCAAGAAAACTGTAAACTGTCTTTTAGTATTGTTTTCTGTAATCTCAGTCTGGAAAATGCTGGTATGTACTGTATAACTCACAGCACATTTATAAGTATAGGTATTGGTACTTTGAATAGATGGTATACCCTTAGTCCTTGAAGAAAGGGTTCTGTCCTGTGTTATGCTGTGAATGGAAGTCACTCTGCAGGAATCCTCATTAGAACCATTGGACACTTTGGACCATATCCAGACTTAAGTACGACAGCAAATTTAAACATGCTGCATGTGTAAATTTGGCTATTGGTAAGCACTGCGCATGCGCACAGCAGATGTTGCACATCGTAACTCTGATCGTACGTAACTTGTTCGTAACTACGTATGAAGGGGGTGTCATCCCTACGCAAGCAGAAAATACACATTGTAGGTGGAGGGAGGCATTTAAATTGTACAGTATGGCCTAGGTTAGGAAATTACGTACGAGAAGGCGATGCATATGACCGCAGATACGCAAGGAAAAGTGAAGGTAGGGTTTGGAACTCGTAAATCAGCTAAATTACGTGCGTTCCAGGGAAGTGACAGGGGAGTGCATTATACTTACTAGTGCGTAACTACGCTACGCAATCGTACTTAAAGTGAACTTAAGTCTGGATCTGGCCCTTTGTGTCTAGGGGAGCCTCCATGTATTGCAACATGACAGCTGTGGGTCCTGGTTTCCATCATCGGGGACGCTCAGAAAAGCCTCTCCTCACTGGCAGGTACTGCTGTGTGCATTACAGCCGTGCTTGTCCGATGCTACACGCTATTTTGTAATATTTTGTAATTTTATGCTTGTTATAGAAGTAAAGAGATCTCTTTAAACTTCCAGTATCTTTCACTGCTCTCCACCAACGCGTTTCACCCTGTTACAGTGCTTTGTCAGGGACATAAACAAGAGTTGCACTAGGTCTGTTTTAACCAGGAAATAGAGTCATTTGATGCTACATAACGATTCCACTGAACTTTATTTTCAACAGATAGATGTAATCAGCAGGGTCCTCATTGTGAATAGAACAAACATCTGGATAATTAATTAAATCATTCAAAACAATTACAAGGGCTTACATCCCAGTGAAACATTTGATCACATTAGTTTTATAGTTTTGAATAAACAAATGGGCAGACTAGATGGGCCATGTGGCTCTTATCTGCCGTCACTTTCTATGTTTCTATGTTAAAACATGATTGCAAAGAGATATATTATGAAGGCATCAGAAAAAACTGATTTGATAAACAGCCATCAAACCATTAGCCTTTAAAATTAAGCATGTAAAGGCTAACATTAGGTCTCGGATGATGTAGTAAAAAAGGGAAACAAAAACAAAAAACGGAAGACAAAAAATTAAATAAAGAGATGATGGGCCAGATTTACTAAGCTGCAGGTTTGCCTATAGCAACCAATCAGATTCTAGCTCTCACTTTCTTTTTACATAATAGAAAATGTCAAATAAAATATGATTGGTTGCTGTGGGCAACATCTCCACTTTTCCAAACCCACAGCTTAGTACATCTGGCCTGATAGGTGATAGCGCTCCTTGATAGTGCTATCACAATTTCCCTGATGTTAATTAGCAAAAGTTATCTGTGGAAAATTTCTTATTTCAAATACACCACAAAACACAGTGAACTATAACTTTAATTTAGAAAAATATGGAGATACTGTGACCCCTACAGTGGGTTTATCTTTCTGCTGGAAAAATAAAAAACTTGAGATTGTATTACAGAACTTCCAAATAGCATGAACCATTCTAATGTCACCCACCTGTACACAAAATAATTCCAAAGGTCCACGCTTACAGTTTTCAAGCAAATGATTTTGATAGATCAGCATTATTATAAAGACATCAGTACCTCATCATTTTACCACTCCACTTGCACAGATGGAATACCAACAGCCTTACATTTTCTCATTCAAGCATGTGGAAATACCTGGAAGTATAGAAGCCCGGTACATAGAGAGAGGGAATGCCTATACAAGTGTGGGTCCCAGTTGCAAACGACCCTATTTCGAAAGAGCCATTCTCTCCCAGCCAGATCCGAACTGGCTGGGATATGGATTAGCAATCGATCCCTGAGGCACCGAACAGGTGCTCCAAAAAGTAAGCAGCTATTCTATCCCCAACCCACTCCCTAACCCTAAACCTACCCTAAGTCTCCCTCCCCACAGCCTAACTCTAAGTCTCTCTCCCCACAGCCTAACCCTAAGTCCCCAGAGAGGGTAGCTCACTTCTCCGAAAATAGATGATTGAGTATGCCGATCGCATACTCCCCTATTAAAAAGAAAATTCTGAGAGATGGGCTGCGTGGAGTACCCATATAGGTGTTTCAACCTTAGTTAATGTACAGTATAGTACCTATTTGGGTACTCCACGCAGCCCGTCTCTCAGAATGTATTCCGATCAGTTAGCAAATAAATGAACACATAGAATGAGAAATCATTTTAACCACTCCACTTGCACAGATGGAATACCAACAGCCTTACATTTTCTCATTCAAGCATGTGGAAATACCTGGAAGTATAGAAGCCTGGTACATAGAGAGAGGGAATGCCTATACAAGTGTGGGTCCCAGTTGCGAACGACCCTATTTCGAAAGAGCCATTCTCTCCCAGCCACATCCGAACTGGCTGGGATATGGATTAGCAATCGATCCCTGAGGCACTGAACAGGTGCTCCGAAAAGTAAGCAGCTATTCTATCCCCAACCCACTCCCTAACCCTAAACCTACACTAAGTTTCCCTCCCCACAGCCTAACTCTAAGTCTCTCCCCCCACAGCCTAACCCTAAGTCCCCAGAGAGGGTAATTTACTGCTCCGAAAATAAATGGCCGAGTATGCCGATCGCATACTCACCTATTAAAAGAAAATTCTGATTCTAATGTACAGTATAGGCCGTTGCGAGTCCCTGCACCGATGACTGTCATTACAAAGTAGGTTTTCGGCTGTCTCTATTTCAATTGACAGCTGATAAGCAGCTTTCGGCTGTCCCTACTTTGTAAGGACAGCCATCGGCGCGGGCACTCGCAACGGCCTATACTGTACATTAACTAAGGTTGAAACACCTATTTGGGTACTCCATGCAGCCCGTCTCTGTATTCCGATTCAGTTAGCAAATAAATGCACACATAGAATGTGAAAAAAATTACCATGATCCAATTAAACATGGGGGGAAATTGGATGTTTGGATCAGGTCTAATATCAATTACATGAGACTCTGATTCAAAAAATTATACTGTGCTGAATAAGTGAAAATTGGTATAACCCAGTACATGTGATCACTGGATAATCCTTACAATTAACAGTCATACAGTGCCTGCAGTGGCCATGAACCGTATCCTGACCTCCTTGTGTTATACATTTGTACGGAGGTCTTGCATTGTGCACTAAGGAGGGAAGTAAACTCCCATGTCAGCTCTTAAGTGGCTTACGCTGCCATAACGCATCTTAAAGTCACCCAACGCGAATCAGCGATACTATATTACCACTAATCTGCATGTAACCCCTAAAACCCACCCCTACTGTATAATTAAATGCTCTTCCCCGTCCACTTTACGGAGGTGAGCAGTGGGGATGCACCATCCTGTCAGACGGATATTTAGGCGTAAGGAACTACGTTCCGTGCGCCTGGAGATCCGTTGCGGAACATCTGGCATGCATATGCATGTTGCCACTTGCAAATGGGAATACAGGTCATGCCAAAAATTTTACCTTTATTATATGATTTGGAAAAATAAAGTAACAAAGGCAAAATGATCATTCAGAAATAGCATGAATGGAAAAACGTTATTCAGGCGTTTACTTTGTTTTGGCTGCATTATAGACATCATGGTTATGGTGTATTATGTTGCTCAAGGGTTAGTTGATTTTTGATCAAAATCAGTCCAGAGAAAATAGATGAGAGCAATTATTGTTCCATATCTCCTCCTCCATCACCTCATCCTAATTATCCTTTTAACAGGGAATGTTCCATGCTTAACTGCATATCTGAGAAATCAATCACTGAGATAACATCCGGGAACATATTAGAGGCAGTGTGTCACTGCACATGAAAGGAATGATAGTTAATTACAAGTCAATCTAAAAAAAATTCCCTTTTATATCGGGAAGCTTGCATTACATTTAAATCAAGTATGTCCAGACAGTGCATATAGCATCCTTTCCACCTTATAGGATTGATGTCCACATGAAAAATGACAGTTCTGAGCACGTAGAAATCCTTATCCACGTGCCACATTTAATACTGGGAACAAGTGCCTTGTGATGTAATTTCACTACTGCCTCCAAGACTTCTCCAATGCTGCCTCTCTCTTCTGGAACTCTCTGCTTCACTTATTCAGACTGTCATGCAATTGCATTTGGATACACTTCCTTTCTGGGCGCATGGCACTCACTATTCAGCACACGACTCACTCTTGTTTGAGCCCGCTATCCGTATGAGAGAATAGATGTTTTTCATTAACTTTTTCTGTCTTTCTAAACATATGATAAAGTGTTATTTTCTCCTGTTAAGTCTCTCTACCATGCATAAGGAATTTATAGTGATGATTTCCCAAACATAGACAGCTGCTACATAAATATGTCTGTATATGATGAATTTGCAATCTCTACGTTATATCATGGTTTTTGCAAGGTAAAACATTTGAGTGAAGTTGGCACAGAAGTTTTAAGATAGTGTCCTCGGATTGTAAAACTATACGAGCCACAGGAGTGGTCTTCCCTCACACCTATGAAAGACCACAGGAATACGGCTTCAGATTCCCACTGCTGCTGCACTCAGAGCTCCCGTGCACAGAAATATCTTGGATTCGACCAAATCTCTAAGCGTAAAAAGAGGAGGGGTTTTTATTTTTTTTATGCTCCTGACCATTGGGGCATGTGCAGTAGTGTCACAACATGTGAATGCTATTGCGCATGCGTTTAACAGTGAGGAGCAGAATGGCTTTTTTATATATAGATTAGCAGAAGTGCCCGGTGTTGCCCGTGTTTAAATTTTCAAGTTATTAATTCAATGAGTTGGATGTCTTCTAGAAGGTTCTACAGAGATCTATTCATTTCCACAAACTTCTAGAAGGTTCAATAGAGTTCGAATCCGAACCCTATTTCTGAACCCTAATTCAAACCCAATTTCCGAACACGAACCCTAATTTCGAACCCTAATTCCGAACCTGAACCCTAATTCGAACCCTATTTCCGAACCCTACCGTAATTCGAACCCTCAAACACACTTCTTTCATCATCTCACAGCGAAAGTGACGCGGCAGCGCCAGAGTCGCCTCCTGGAGGGCGCGGGGCGGGTGAAAAGTTCAAAACCCATTGTTTCTTATGGGAAGTGCTGAAACGCATGGTGTTCAAAAAGGAAAAGGCGCTATCGGGGGAGGGGGGTGTACGGAGAAACCGAGGCGGGTACGCGTGTCTCGCATCATCTCGGAGCAAAAGGGAGCCTCCTGGAGGGTGCGTAGCGGCTGAAAAGTTTGACCACCATTGTTTCCTATGGGAAGGGCTGAAATGTATGGAAGTTAATTTGGACAACACGCCTTTGGGGGAGGGGTAAGAGCAAGGTGGCGACCCCCTTCGTCCGGCCCTCGGGTGACGCAAGGGCGTCATGGTCGCCTCCTAGGGGTGGCGCTGGGGAGCCGAAAAGTTCCCCTGCTATTCTTTTCTATGGGGCCATGCTTTCCTATGAGAGCCATTGATTCCTATGAGAGCCATTGATTCCTATGAGAGCCATTGATTCCTTTGGAAACCCCCTTCCCACCCCCACCCCTAGGTGTGTCTTACCACCACAGTATTTTTTTCCAGATTGTAAGTGATATGTATACCAAGTTTGGTGTAAATTGCTCCACGCATTCTAGAGTTATGCTGGAACATACACACACACACGCACACATCCATTTTTATATATATAGATTAATATTATTTTTGCTATCCTTACAACAAGAACTTGGTATATACATTATATACGTAATAAGACCCTGTTTGGTTTGTTAGTTGTGAAGATCAAGCTGTTGACACGTTAGAAATATATAAAACTCATTTTTTTCTTTCTGATGGACAAGGTTTTCTAAACAACAGATGTGGGAAAGTGCAGTAACAACAACAATCTGTATTTCACACCAACAGCAATAGAGATAGAGCTAAGAAAAATGTCCATTTCTATCTGTCTCTACTTGATGACCTTATTTCTTCACGCTTCTTATTTCCCCTGCACAGTTTTATTTTGTTCAGAATGATCTTGCGGGATAGTGGCTATGGTTGTCTCTCATTACTTTTCATTTTAATTCATGGAATGTTAGATTGCCTATCTAGCTGCACTGTCGGAAAAAAAATGGAACTTAAATTTAGATATATTCGGGACTACTGCAAAAAGCTGAATCCATTTCTTATACTTGATGGAAACTCCTAAAGTGTAAAACTTAAGAGTTTAGTAATATAAATAGTACATCGGGTTTTACAGGCAATAAATTAAACCCAAAGCCATAATAATAACAAGTATGTCTATCTCTCTGTTTGGCTTTAATTGTATTATTTATATCCTAACTGTGTACATATTTTATTTGTGTTCCTTTTATTGAAAAATATTAGCTTCATTCAGAGGATCATGTATATTTAATCAACACACTAGGATTAAAATAAAGCAAAAGAAAGAAAAAAGGGAGAGTAAAAAAACAGGAGGGAAGAGCGAAGGAAGTGTGGAGAGAATGGGCAGCAACAACAGTAACAACAAAAAGGTAGAGGGGGGACAAGTAATGACTAAAACCAGGAAGGGGAGGAAGCAACAGAGGGAATGGGGGTAGCAACAGGTAGGAAT
>WWET01000930.1:343248-356166 GCA_011038615.1 Limnodynastes dumerilii
CCATACGACCGCTATACGCTCATGTCGTCCAGCCGACCGGAAGCTGTCATACTGGGCATGCGTAGTGCGAATTTTCGTACCAAAATACGCCAAAAACGGGCGTACGCTCGCCCGTCGGACAACAATTTCGTAGCTCTGGATCAGGCCCAATGTCCTTGAATTGTCCTTACCACAAATGTTACGGATAAGGATCATATATACATAAAATTTCCATATGAGTGCGCTCTCTGTACAGAAAGACACCATACAAAAATAGGGCCGTATTCAGAGATCCGTTTTTTAAAAGTATGCTATTATACGCACAGAGCAAGGAAACACCCACCAACAACCCCGACACTCCCCTCTCCAGGACGTGCTGTTGGGGACTTACAAGTCCCTAGACCACTCTGTTTTTTACATGTGTACTTACATGTGTATATGTGCTCTGTCCGTGCGATTCTTCATAACCGCGCCTCCATGCTTTCATTTAAATGCCTCCCCCCACCCACTTTTATGTAAATTTTTCTGAGTTCTGTGCATATGTCCCCAGGTGCGATTCACATGTACGTCCGTTAGGCACTTCCGTGCGTATAGTCAACGTTAACTACGTACATAAAGTTACTATGCATGCGCAGTTGATCCAATCCTAATAATACGCACAGAAATCCACTTTAAAACGGATCTCTGAATGCGGCCCATAGTCTTAGAAAAATAGTGAAGTCTTATTTTAAATGCTTGCTGTTACCAATCGGTTAATCTGAAGATTTGTGGAATGTGTGGAATGTGTCCCGTAGACATAGCTGTACAGTCAATACAATGTTTTCTTTCTGTATAAACAACTATATGGCTTCTCCTACAATCTCTTTTCTTTATCTTATATCAGTCTCGATCCTCCAGTATAACACCAGCAGCGCACCTTCGTGCAATACGTTAATGTTTCCAATATCTGAACAATTAAAATTTGCCCTCACATTTCATTTCTCTTGTCCAAATTGTATTATGCAAGCTCCCTACAGTCCTATTCTCTTTACATTGCCAGTTCCCAATTCTAAATCATAGGGAGACACAGTAAGGAGACAGGGGGTGCTACTTTGAATAATACAGCCAATGTATTAGAAGATGTATTAGAAGATTAGAATGTTTAGAAGATTCTCCATGCTCAAAATTAGGTGCCTCGGCTTATATTCGGGTCGGCTTATACTCGAGTATATACGGTAAATAAAAATCCATATTAAAATATAACAAAATAATCCTATCTCTTAAAACATTCAGGAATACCCCTCTTCAGTGGGGACTGCTATTTTATGTACCCAGGCTGCTGCAGACTGGTGATTACCTGCAGACTGTATAATAGGAAATATCGTAGGTTGAAAAATTGGGTCCAACAACCTTACAATACATAGTAATCTACCTTTCCAGGTGGTAAAACAGAGCCATTACCAGACCTTCACACTTGTAGCTGTACCAACGCGTTTCAACTGTTAAAATCAGTCTATTTCAAGGTGAGTGTAATACTTACCTTAGCATTAAGCTGATGCATTGTTTGTATTATACGAAGTAGTACCCTCCGTCTCCCTATTATGATCAACAATGGCACGGTGGTACAATGTCAGACTAACATGGGTAGTCTGTCTAATATTTCTGCCAGTCTTCTGTACAGCATTGGAAATATCTGTACAGTGTGTACGTATTCAGGATTGTTTCAGCAGTTGCGCAGGTAAGATGGTGACCTCACATCTGCTGGTCAGCATGGTGGCTCACTGAGTAGCACTTGTACCTCACAGCTCGGAAGTCATGAGTGGTATGTTTGTATATTCTTCTTGTGTCTGTGTGGGAATCCTCTGGATGCTTCGGTTTCCTCTCACACACCAAATACACACTGATAATTTGTACATGTGAATTGGCCTCCTCATCGGAACCTGTAATCAATAGAAAAACTGTAATAGCCGTCACATCTTAAGTATGATTACATGGGTGTGTACCTGGGTTTATAATTGCACATGGCAGAATACATGCGTAATCTCTGGAAGCTCAAACATTTCTAATCTTATCCTAGAATAGGTCATACCCGGCACACAGAATTTAACTAGGTCTGATGTTGTGAGAAGCAGAGAATGGTTAGAGTGGGTGGAATTGCTGTGCTTGTCATTTTCGAGAGAAGATTTGTCTCCCGAATTCTATCTAAAATGATACCATTTACTCTGGCAAATGACTGGGTTTATTATGGCCTCAGAGAGATGCAATGTCAGTGGTCAAATCTGTCATAGACCTCAAATTTTGCTGGCAGTTTATGGTCATTATTGGGTACGTCTCACAACATGCTAATATAGTCATAAATGTACATAGACAGATGGATAGATAGATATTTAGAGTTAAGATTAGAGTTAGGACTGTTCAGCAGAGAAGCCTTGTAAGTGGCGAACAGCTTATCACGTATCTGCAGATATTTGTAACTAATTCTCAGATTTTTATTTTAAAGATAGAAGTTCATGATTAGTAACTGAGTAATGGCTAGAGTGCCAGGCCATGTCTTGTTCTTTAGATAGATAGATAGATAGATAGATAGATAGATAGATAGATAGATAGATAGATAGATATAGGTAAATAAATCTGTTTGCTTTTGATATACGGTTAGACTCTTGCTGATGTGGTTAGGTGCAATGGACCTGAATCAAATTTAAGAGTAAATTCTGGAGAGTATTGCGGATGTGCCTAAATATACGCACGGATGAGATCCGTACGAGCGATTCAGAGATGCTACAAAGTGAATTTAACCACACCCCTAGTCTAGGGACTGACATGTATGGATAGTTCTTTAAGTGCGTGGATTTGTTTCCTTACTGGGAATCACACAGGGGCCATCTAGGTACTTAAAGTTAATCAGCATTCACTTAAGTACAAATAAACTCAAATGTTGATTAACAACTCAAAACTTCTTTGTATTTATTTTTATACTAAAAAAATATATACAGCGTAAATATACTGTTACCGCCATATACTTATATGTGAATTATGCCTGTTGGCTTTAATGAAGGCACTGGAAGGCACATGAAGGCACATTTAAGATTCAACGGTTTTAATGCAACATATGTTAAGAATTAAAATCAAAATAAAAGTGGACTGAAAAGCATACAAATTAGTACATATAACAGCCTCTAATAGACCTCATAGATATATTGTAATAGATGATATACTTGCTCTTCTGTGCTAATGAAGAATATAAGGAGCCCTCTTAAATGTGCCCAGTGTCCGCATTAGTAACCCGATAATTATCAGTCCTAGGAGCTGGCTGAAAGCGCCCATACATACAAGTGTTTTGAGTTGTTTTATTTCCATACTATTGTCTGACTATTAAATGCAGTTTTTTTTCTTGCTAATATAAACATTGTAAGTTTAACCCTAAATGTGCCTTGGAGCAATGAGCTACCTGTGTTTGCTAATTGCTATTTATATAATTATTTCCAATTATGTTTACATTTTTTTTATATTATTATTTTTCTAACAAAAATTTAGAAAATTCATTGTAATCAAATTTTTATATAATGCATTATTTTTATGTCTTATTTATAAATTTAAAAAACATTACAAATATTTAGATTAATGTAAAAAGAAATGTTTTCATAGTGTTAAAGTTCTAATGGCAGTAAAACACATATACAAGAGGCATAGGCTAGCATCAAACGATACATCAATAAACTTTTTCTGTGCATATGCATACTTCCGCAAGGCACTTACACCTGTCAATCAGTTCTAATTTAAGACTAACGCCCAGGGCCGGCGGAACACAGTAAGCGGGGTAAGCGAAGAAGGGGGGTGCCAAGCCAGAGAGGCTTACTATACTACTACCTACTATCCCCCGATACTTGTTTCTTGTGAATCCCAGTTTCCCCCTTCCCCTACCCCTCATTAGTGAGAGGATCCCGGTAATACCGGAACTCAGAGGCTAAATGTTGCCTGAAAGCAGGAAGAGACAACGGTACAATGATGTATCTCAGCTCCCTCAGTCCAAACGGAGCAACAGCAGCCCCACTTTCCAGGATTGGGAAGCAGAGGCAAAGTGGAGTGATGGCAGTAGCAAATCAGAAAATCTCCATATCAGGTCCAGCCACTCCACAATCTGTCTCCTTTCCAGAGCAGTCGGCATTGAATCAGGGACCCTATGTCCACATAAACCAAATCCTGAAAGAGGCACACTTCTCCAGCCTGCAACAGCGGTGCTCTCCCTCTTCATTTCTTTTAGTTTACAGCTTCATGTTACAGCTACATGATGGAAGTACTGGGGTGGCTGGTGGCATATGATGGGAGTACAGGAGGGGGGCTGTAGGCACAAGATGGGGATACTGGGGGGGGGGCGCAAATTTATTTTCTGAAGGGTGGGTGCCGGACATGCTAGCACCGGCCCTGTTAACGCTCATACTGTACATTAGTAACCTGCGTGCAGCTCATTTGCATTAAGAGTCTTGCCTCTCTGGCCACGCATGTGGGATTCATTCCATGCGATGTGTGCATCAGTCCTAAATCAGCCGTCCGTGTCTGTGAAACAGTCGGCCATGGTTTCTGTGCATTTTTTGGCGTTCTGGGCATGCACAGAAATGCTCGTAAAAATACACATGGAAATTCAGTACTTTCTTAGTTGTGAATTAGGATGTTATTAGTATAATGAAAAACATCTCTTCTGGTAATGGTAAGTTGGACAACTAGAGTTGTTGACATATATGTTATTTCACCAAGTAGAGGGACCTTACTCTACAACTACATTGTGGAAATAAAAAAATGAACTATTGATTGTACACAGATATTCTTTATCCTACCTTATTTTGAACACGATACGGCCACCAGCTAAATGGCAGCTGTATTATTGTTCGATACCATATGGATATATAAAATTGTTATTAGGAACAGGTATCCAATTTCTCCATTCTTAAGTGGTCCAGTGGTCTGGCGGGCATAAGGTTAAGGCTTAAGGCGTAGGTTAAGTTTAGGCTAAAAGGCATGAAGGGTTATGAAGGGTCCCTGCACCTGCTCCTGTGTCTCTCCTGCTGCTCTCCTCTGCCTGTCCGTACCACTCTTTCTTCTCCCTCTGTATCCTCCCTGTGGGGAGGATGGAGGGGCATGGAGGGTTAGGTCAGGCTGTGAGTCATTAAAGGTCATTAAAGGACCCACTGCTTTGATAGACAGTGAGTCAAACCAATCTGTGTGCAGGATGAAGGCAGGAAGTTCAGTCTCTCTCTGTCTCTCCCCTGCAGCGTCTGATTAGATCATCTGAGTCACTCTCATTCAGAATGATGTAATCAGACACCGCAGGGGAGAGAGATTATGCCGGTCACTTAATCAGATCTCTGTTTCTCTTCTGCTCACCACAGACTGCAGCAAGTTTAAAGATTTTTCTACTAGTGTCCTGGGCAGGACTGAGGGGAGGCCTGGGGCTATCCTGGGCCCCCTCTCTGTTCGGGCCCGGTACACTAGGTCCGGCTGTCTCCCCCTGATGGCGGCCCTGGTTACAAGTAAAATATGGGTAAGAATGGCTTGGAATGCTAAAGGTTAAAGGTCAGAGGATACTGTTAGGTAAGGGGTTATCTCTGCTGACATAGATAAAAGAGCTTAGTGTTCTGCGCAAACACCTTTTTTAATAAAATAATAAATAGTCTTTTTTATTTCATCAGAGCAAAGCACTACATCACAACAGATGAATGTCATTTATTACAGTGCCGAGATACAAATCAAATCGTCTGAACAGATCAAAATGAATAGTCACGCCAAACACCTTTTTAGTGCATTTCTATGGAGCATTGAGCACTGTATAAATAGAATATTTCTGTGTTCAGGTCCCAGAGTTTGTTATTACAGTGACAATCACATCTGACAGCTGACGCTTTATAGTTGACTTAACTAAATTTTGACCAATGTTATGTGAGCGTGTACCTGTATGTAACCAACATTAAACAAAAAAATCTAAATCCATTAGATAAACAAACAAATAATTCAATAAATAATGGGCCTGATCCAGAACAACGCTTCGGAGCGAATTTTACGCGTGGCGGAGATGTAAAATCGCGTTTTTGTAAGTACTGCGCATGCGCACCATAGAAAATACGCTCATTAGCGTAGCGTAATTGTGAACGTATGGGCCATTCACGTATTTGTCACATAAATACTTACGCGTGGGCGTGCCAGTTTTACGTGAGTCCAAAATACGTCTGAATTACGTTAAGTAGGCGGGGGGGTTTGTATTTTAAGTGTACAGTATGGGCGTGCTAAGCGGCGTACGTTCACGTAGTCTATACGTCCGTTAGCGGACGTACGCTGTTACGCGAAAAAAGGTTAAGGTAGGGTTTGAGAAGCGGAACTCGGTGAAATACGTACATTCAAGGGGTGTGCCTAGGGGAGTGTATAGAACATACGCATGCGAAAATACATTACGCGTGGAAACGTATTGCACACGTAGTTCTGGATCTACCCCAATGTTCTTTTCTTGTACCTGCACCTGCTCCTGTGTCTCTCCTGCTGCTCTCCAGAACATCTGGCACACGCATGCAACTTTAGGGGGGACGCATGCAAGTGGCTTGTGTAAAGTCACCTAATATTAGGTGGATTAGGCCCAAGGGTAGTAATAAGGGTTTGGTTTTAGGTTAGTTTTAGGATTAGTGGACGCAGAATAAAGTAAATTAAGGACCCTGTCAGACAGAATAAATTTGATCAGTTAACCATTTTAGTGCCAATAGGTAAACTGACGGCTTTCTAATGCTGCATACCACAACCCTCAAGTATACGGCTTAATATGTCCCACAGAAAACAGTTTCTCTACATACGTCCGATATAAGAACATTTAAGAAGACCAAACAATAACAACCTCTTTCATTTACTCTCTTGATGCTCAATGTTTTTTTTTTATGTGATTTATCTCACAAATGTAACAAATACATTCCATTTATGTTTAATTTAAGAAAATAAATTTTGTCAACATATAATGCTTTATAATTACCATAAGCTAGACCCAGAACTTACCACTCTCTGTGGATGTGCCAAGCATCATATTTAAAATTTAGAATTGGTATGTATCAGTGTGAAAAACACCGGTTACTAGACATGCAAAAATTCTCTGTCTATTATTGCATTGTGATCAAATTAAAGTAATTAAAGTAAAGAGCTTTAGGGTCAGGCTGCGGGGAAGTGAGGGTTAGGGTCAGGCTGCAGGGAAGGGAGGGTTAGGGTCAGGCTGCGGGGAAGGGAGGGTTAGGGTCATTGAAGGGGAGGGTTAGGGTTAGAATTAGGGGAAGGTTTGGCGTAGTTTTGAGCTCGGAGCTCCATAGATCGATTGCTATGCCCCATCGAGGCAGTTCAAAACTGGCTGGGAGAAAACGGCCCTATCAAAATAGGGACGTTCTTTCCGGAGACCCACACCCCTTTTTACCACCAACAATAAAAGAACATAGGAAACAGAATTCTCTCAAGTACATTATAATTTAAATTTTAAATCACCATGAAAAACTTTAGCACAACAAGTTCAATATTATAAGCACAAGTATTTCAAGCCGTTATTTAAATGTGACCTTGTGATGTCAAGGTCTTTGTATATATTATGAAATGCCATGTTACTCTTTCTGCATGGTTAAGTGCTGTTTCCGAGATTTTTTTGCTATTGTCTTTTGATTTCTCTCTTTTTGCCTGAGGTCCGAAAGAGTTATTAAAATGCTATAGCTGGGTCCTTTGGAGAAATGTAGTTTCTATCACGATGGCTTGTAGATCTATTATGACACCTGTCTGTTACTCTAAAAATACTTAAGAAATACTTGTGTGAATAAAGTATACAAAGTGAATGTGATACTTTACCTTGATGTTAAATAAACTACAAAAAATAAAAATGAATAAATGCAACTAAATAAGTAATTAAATTGGTCAGACTGGATGGGCCAAGTGGCTCTTATTTGCTGTCCCATTCCACATTATTTCATGTTGGCATCTAGTAGCCAGTGCTTAATGTATATTTTGTATCTGTGTGATGGAGTTATTACCATGGTTGCAGGGGATGCGACTGCGATGATACAACAGGGTGTGGGGCTCCGGTCCGAATGGGCGATTTTTGAATCTGTCATTCTTCCCCAGCCAGTTGCGAACTGGCTGGGATTTCGATTGCATATGCCTCGAGGAGGCATTGCAATCGATCCACAGAGCACCGAGCTACTACTTTCCCTAATTCTTAACCTAACCCTCCCCTCTCCCTACCCTTAACCCTCCTTACTGGCAGCCTGACCCTAACCCTCCCTCCCCTTGCAGCCGGACCCTATCCCTCCCTTCCCCGCAGCCTGACCCTACCCCTCCATCTCCCGCAGCCTGACCCTATCCCTCCCTCCCCTGTAGCCTGACCCTAACCCTCCATCTCCCGCAGGCTAACCCTAACCCTCCCTCCCCTGCAGCCTGACCCTAACCACACAGAAAGACTTTACTCACCTGCCCCTTCGGTCCGGCGAGCAGCGGCGGAGATGCGGCGGAGTGATCTGTTCTTTCCGAAAGTGAATGGGTGAGTATACCGAACGGCATCCTCACCCATTCATTAAAAAATTTTTTCAAAAAGTGTAAGCTTCGGAAAAAGGGACATTCGAAAAGTAACTTTCAAATATCCCTTTTTCGAAAAGCCACACTTTCAAACCGGAGATTGCAACCGGGTGCAGGAGGAGAGGGGGTCCTGCACGTATGAAGGATACACCAGGAGCGGCAGCCATAAGCTGTCATTGGCTGGCAGGTTTGAAAGTATTCACCACTCAGAGTCTATGGGTGCTGAGTGCTGTTTAGAAATCATTTAAATAACCTAACAGCTGATCGCTGCCGGTAGGGCGAGGGGAGGTGACCTATGATTGGCAGAGATGTCTGGCTGCTGACAAGTTATCGATCGCCCCCTCCATCCAGAAGTCTGCTGGCCCCTTGCAATGGGGGCCAGCATTTTGTACTTCTGCCCCTACGGAGGACTTTATTCACAGGTAAGAATGAGTTAGGTGTGGCCATATCCGTACTTAAGAAAAAAATACCTTAAAAAATGTGGCACCCTAAAATACTAATTATTGCAGCCGTTTTGAGTAAAAGTATATTCCACGATATATTGGTGAAGCAGAAATGAGAAATGAGGGTAACTCAAATGGCGCAGGGAGAAGGAAATAATAAGTGCAAAAACGCTATTGCACTTAATAAAGTGACTAAGGTGTAAGTAAAGTGCTAAGGTGCTATAAATAGACAATCAATTGAAATAATTAATAAATGTACTCATACAAGGTGGATATGCTTCTTAAATAAATCTTAATAATAATAAAGTGCTGTGAATAAGGTCCGTGGTGACAGCCTCCAATTATAAAAACAAAGAAAAATGTGTACAAAAGTACTGTGGATGAGGTCCGTGATTTTAAAAGGCAAACAACGTATCAATCCTAAGAAATAAAGGATGTTGGCAAATTGAAAAATCAATTTGCCAACAAAGGCTATGATGGAGATAAGCTAGACAACATTATTGATAAAGTAGGCCAAATAGAAAGAGACTCCCTAATTCCTAATAAAGAGAGACCACATAAAATGAATAAAGACAAAAATAAATATGATACCGCTTTTATTACACAATATAATAGTGATTTTAGAGAGGTAGAAAGAATATTAAATAAACAATGGAAAATACTTTTACAAGATCCCACCCTTAATTTATTATTACCCCCTAAACCCAAGATTTTATACAGAAAAGCCCCTAATTTAAGGGATAAACTAGTAAGGAGTGCCCTGTATGAGAAAGAAAAACCGTATATTAAATCTAAGGGATTCTACAGGTGCGGACAATGTAGAGTTTGCTGCAACTGTAAGGGCCCCAACAAAATTGACCAGTTTATTATTAAGGGAAAACTATTTAAAATCGAACAATTTATAATCTGTCACACTAGAAATGTGATATATCTACTAGAGTGCAGTTGCAATAAAATCTATATTGGTAAAACGAGCAGACCCCTCAAAGTGAGGCTCTGCGAGCACCTGTACAACATTATGAAAGGAAAAGAAGAACACCCTTTGTCCGATCATTTTAAAAAAACACACAAATGTTCCACTTCCCAAATTATCCGCTTCATAGGGATCCAGAATATTCTTCTTCATTGGAGAATTAACAATTTTTCCTCACGTTTAGCCCAATCAGAGATGAGGTGGATTTACCAACTAGACACACTTGTGCCCAGAGGATTAAACCCCGATTTTGAACTTAAATGGTTCCTTACATAAGGCGGTGGGAATTTATTTCCCAATGGGTTGTATACGTTCATACCATCCCGGATAGGCCCAAACACATCCAAACTTGGAAGCGAAGCGGGTATGGGTCTGGCAAGTATTATGGTGGGTGACCCCTTAAGAACACCGGGTACTGTACATGCTTACAACCTATACCCCGCTCACATATGTATAAAGAGTTTGTCCTACCGGCTAATGTCAGTTGTAATTCACCTCATCTCTAAGAAAATAATAATTTTTTTCATTTTCAAGAAGATATCTAGTTTTACTATATATTTTATCACTTATCTTAACTCGAAACATCTACCTGACAAAATTATATAATTTTTTTTCCAATGTTTTATCTCTAATGTATGCCTCTTGGGGTGATAACCCTATAGGATTGTATGCGCAGTCTATAGTTTTTTACCCTAATACTCTCTAGGTATACACTTTAACAGGAGTCTAGTGACAGGTATAACCTTTAGAGTTTATTCTCTGCACCAGCACTTTATTTATATATATTTTCATTAGTTTCCCATTTTATTTAAATGTTACTTACATGGAATCCTCTTATCCAATTAATAATTATCCACTTGTAGATCTTGCCTATAGCCTCTTATGATCTTTTTACAGTCTGAATGTTGATACTATATCCTACCCTCTTTAGGACCCAGCATGTCCTAAACCAATTTTTTGCTACATTTGGCTCTTTTTAAACTTCCCTTTTGCTATATATCCTATACTATATTTATTACCTTCAAACGATCCACCATTGTAATTAATTGTGTCCTTTGTGGTTAAATTACTATATTTACCTCTAATAATTATGTGTACATCTAACGGTTAAGCAATTGTATTCACCCTTAGTGGTATGTATACCTGTAAGCATTCATAACATCGTTCTTATCTATTTATTTTGTATTAATTTGCCATATCTTTTATTTCCTTATATGTACCATGAATTATCTTTATAATATGTTTATAATATTATATGAATAGTTTTTTAGTATTATATCACATTTTAATGTATTTAATGACCACCAATTAGCATTCAGATCTTATTAGGAAGCAACCTATTTAAGGCATTCAGATCTTATCAGGAAGCAACCTATTTAAGGAGTAACTTTTGTCCATACCCCCACTGCCTTGAAAAAGACTTAGGTCGAAACGCGTCGGTGGGTACTATACACAGGTGGAGAGGAGACTCAGAAAGATTGTTATAGGAGTTGATATAATACCCAGGTAGTAACATCTCATATCTACTCCAAAAAACATCCGGTACGGGTCCTCCCCCCTGGGGGTTTTTTTTATAATAATTTTTTACTTTGTTGGTTTATGCTATTATTTTGCCAATTTTTTTATTAACTATACAATTTTACACATTGGAATTTCTCTCTTTATCTTTAATTAAATACAAATCATCTGAACAATCCAACGAAGGAAAAGATCCGCTTGCTGCAGGCTTGCAGCTGCAGTCTCACGGGACAGACCACACAGAACCTATACCATCCCAAGGAGTTTGAATAACGAGAGAGACAGCACGGGGAAAATGTAATTACAAGCGACACAGATCCCCACAGCATCACTCGTAGCCGCCGCGCACTGCAGAACTAACGTTGACAGGAGACACCGCAGCTGCACGTGCATCGCCCAGAGTCCGTGACAGGAGCCAGAAATAAAAATCTACGAACTGTAAGCTTATGGAATTTGAACTTTACATCGGACATTCTTCCTCATATATCTGAACTGTACCAATACTTTGTCACGGTCCTTATATCCTTACAGTTAATATTGCGTATTTTGCACCATACTTTATTATCAGTACGGACTTCTAGTCTCATCCATTGTTTTAGACTGTATCCATTAGGATTTGCTTATTGCTTTGTTTGTTTCTTTACATATTTTAAGTGGGCACCACGGACTTTATTTGCATCCACTTATTCATATATATTTCTTAGGATTGATACGTTGTTTGCCTTTTAAAATCACGGACCTCATCCACAGTACTTTTGTACACATTTTGTTTTGTTTTTGTAATTGGAGGCTGTCACCACGGACCTTATTCACAGCACTTTATTATTATTTAGATTTATTTAAGAAGCATATCCACCTTGTATTAGTACATTTATTAGTTATTTCAATTGATTGTCTATTTATAGCACCTTAGCACTTTACTTACACCTTGGTCACTTTATTAAGTGCAATAGCGTTTTTGCACTTATTATTTCCTTCTCCCTGCGCCATTTGAGTTACCCTCACTTCTCATATCCGTACTTAACTCAACCATCCTGCCCTGCAAATGCTGAGAAGTTTACATAAAAAGTGAAGGAGATGAACGAGGAAGTTTTTATACGAGTGCACATCTGGCAACAAGTTGTTTAAAACACACAAGTCCTGATTCAGAGACTGAAAATAAGAGAGGAAAGTTACTCCTGGGCAAAACCATGTTGATTGCAGGGGAGTCATATTTCATCTGTTGCAAACAGTATTAGTGTTAAGAGGTGGCGTTTCCCAGCCAAGTATAAATAGCAGTATAATAGTAAAGCTGGTCAGTATCTGTGTGCAGTAATCAAAAACAAATATATATCTCTGCATGCAAAGAATACAATTAACTTGACTCCCCCCGAAATCAACATGGTTTTGCCCAGGAGTAAATTTCCTCTCTTCTTTTCAGTCTCCAATCAGATCCACACTCTTTTTTTTTTT
>WWET01000930.1:357128-371985 GCA_011038615.1 Limnodynastes dumerilii
TGAAATCAACATGGTTTAGCCCAGGTGTAACTTTAAATTCTTATTTTCAATCTCTGAATCAGGGCCTAAAATAATAGAAACAAGAAACATTTATAAAAAATAGTTAATTAAAATCAAAGGACATATACATCAACTAAAGGTATCTTCTCCTAATTAGTAACCCAGGGTAGTTAACAGAGAAATCTTATATAAAGTGCTTAGATATTAAGGTAAAGGGTCCCAAAATATGAGCATCTGCATGTATCTTGGAGGGAGAAGTATAGAGGTAGAATCAAATGGTCCAGGACTCTCTCAGCTGGTAATTTCACACTTTATATAAGAGAGGTAGCAGATGAAAGAGAAATTAATATCATAATTATTTTTGTATATATAGGCAGATCCAAAATTTTCATAGAAACATAGAAAGGGACAGCAGATAAGAACCACATTGCCCATCCAGTCTGCCTAGTATTGTGCAGCACTGTGGCATTCAATGGAATTTGTATTGCTACACAATTACTTCCCTTGTGTGGTTTGCCGGTACGATGGTCTCTTTTGCAACAGACCATCATGAAAGCAGTTGAATGGCAATTGTCGTCAGTGTCTGTTTTTGACAGCAGCAGTGCTGTGACTCCCAGACTAGCAAAGATTTCCCCGCTAACAGGTAAGCACTTGCATCCTTGCCCTACCCTTAACCCTCCCCTAGCCCTTTGTTTCCCACAGTTTACCCTAACTCTTCCTTCTTGAAGCCTAACCCAAACTGTCCCTTCTTCAGGACTAGCCCTAACCTGAGCCTGCCACAGCTATTGCTATTGGGAATGGGTTAAAATAGGTACCCGTTCCCAATAGCAGTTTTCGATGTGCCGAGCATTTTGGCAATGATATAAGCCCCCATTCAGGAGGCAGCTATATCATTATTGAAATAGGGCTGGCCCCGTTGCACGGTGATGAGGGAGCATGTCTTGACCCTTGCTACCTCTCCATAAATCTTCATTTAAACTGATATGAGAGGGCAGGGCTTATGTAGGCAAATTTAGTGCTGGTATAAGCTATTCATCCAAAAATCTCCGCTCTATGTACAGCAGAAAATCCCATTTGCTCCTCTGAATTTTTGAACGTTATAGTCCCGTATTCACACTTAAGGAGCTTTTGCTTCTTTGGTGACCTACTACACATGCATAGTAGGTCATATATGCAATCTACGTACCAGTTAGATATGTAGACTGCCTCTATGCAGCCTTTAAAGACCGCATGGAGTAGTTTAGGTGGGCCGCTTTGGGGACTAAAGTCACTCTTGGGCTAAACCATGGTTATTGCAGGGGAGTCATATTTCATCTGTTGCAAACAGTACTAGTGTTGAAAGGTGATATTTCCCAGCCCAAGTCTAAATAACAGTGTGATAGTAAAGCTGGTCAGTATCTGTTTTCAGTAAGCAATTCAAAGATATATCCCTGCATGCAAAGAATACAATTAACTTGACTCCCTCCGAAAACAAAATGGTTTTGCCCAGGAGTGACTTTAAGTTCTTATTTGAAGAAGATTCTTAAGTGTAAATCAGGTCCTAGGTACCTAAAAATGGGGGGCGGGTTAGGGGTTAGAAGAGTAAGTTAGGTGCGGATCTGGCCACATGAAACTCACTTTGAACTGTGAATACCGTCCATAATCACAAAAATTGCTGTTTTCGAAAATTTGATAGAAAAACACTTTAATTGTTGATATTTACATCAACAAATCCAATGATGTATCTACAAATTTTCTTTCTTTCCTTTCCATACTGACTTTCAGCAAGGCCACTTTAAGCGATACTATTAAATTTGATTTAAACATGCAAATGGAAAAATAGAGCAGGTAAACCACAAAGATTACAGGTAATGAAAAATGTCCCCATGGATCCCTTAGATTAAAGAAGATTGATGACAAGTTGCTGGGGGTCAGAATTTTAAGCATTCATGTAATGTCAGGGCTTTTATGTGTGCCAAGGACATCTGCTTCTTGAATCAAACATATCTGCGCTGGGGTCATTGAGTGGGATAATTAAAAATTCAATTGATAGATGCAGCACTATACTACAGATTAACGGCTTTATTTAGAATTAGAGCAAATCCAAGTGTGCAAATTTGCAGCATGTTGTGATTCTAGAGATAGAAATCTTAAAGGAATAACTTCGATAAAAAATACTTTTTCCTTTTGCATGTTTTTCAAACATACTGTCCAGTGTTATGTATAGACGCTAAAAAATATTACTCATTCCATATTTCATTCTTACAGGACAAAATGGTTTTGCAGGAATGGTAAAGGTAATATCAAGCAAAAAACACCATCTTCATCATATTGTTGCCTACACTCTGTTTGTTTATTTATTACCCCCAATGGGCCGGATCCAGACCTAAGTGCTTGTTTCGTTTCATTACGTAGCGTATTTTCTATGCACTCCCCTAGGCACTACCCTCACTCGTATGTACTTTGGCCGTTTTATGCTTCCCAAATCCTGCCTTAACTTTTCTAAGTACTGACGTACATAAAGGCTATACATACGTAAGTGTCTAAGCCCATACTGTACGATTTGAATGCCTCATCCCGCCTCCGAAGCATAATTACTGATGTCCTATAGAAATCACGCCCCTTTTTTTCTAGTTACACTTTTGATACATGCCTGGTACGTACGTTCAGAGTTACGTGGCATAACATCTGCCATGCTTTTGCGCAGTAAATGCTAATGGGCGATTTTTTCAGTGGCTAGCGTAAAATCGCTTGCGGACGTAGTTTAGGATCTGGCCTAATGTGTTTCTGAAAGAGGAGGAGGGTGAAGAAAAAAGAAAGAAATCCCCTTTCTGGTTAAGGAGAATTGAATTAATTCTGGGCCACGTGTCTCTTAGCAAGACTTGGAATTTTCTGCTATTATTATTTCATAAATAAAGGAATTGTACGGGGAGCTTCAAAATCAGAATTTCTATTATTCAAGATTTTAAAAACATAAAATGTATTTGATAGTCAAAAATATTAGTGAGTTGATGTGTGTTCTAAGTTTTAATTTTTCATGATTCCACTTAAAGTTTGAATTCTTATGGATCCAGACTAAATTATTAGTAATAATAATTAATACGTTTTTGTTTATGATTGGGATACACACAATTAGTAATGATGTAAGTCTATGAAATAACTGAATCATTTTACTGCCCGCTGAACAAGAATTATATTGAATAAAGTACAGGCCATGGTTTGGGAGATGTTTTACTTATTGCGCATTGATGCGCAGTGGCAAACGCAGGATTTTGAAAGGGGGGTTTCCAATGCGTGTAATACATGTGAGGTATATTATCATAGCTGCAAACGTTTTGGAGCCCGAAAACGTGGCAAATAAGCTCCGCCGCGTCCTGCCAAAGCTCTTACCCCTAGCGTGTATATGTGTGTGTATGTGTGTGTGTGTGTGTGTGTGTGTGTGTATGTGTCTTTGTTTGTTAGGAAATTAGACTGTAATGCGGCAGAGGTTGATGTATGTAAAATTGTGAAGAGCTACTTAATTTGATGCACTCTTAAAAAATAAAACATATGTAAAATGAAAATACTGATAATATGCCCCTTTTTTTCTAGTTACACTTTTGATACATGCCTGGTACGTACGTTCAGAGTTACGTGGCATAACATCTGCCATGCTTTTGCGCAGTAAATGCTAATGGGCGATTTTTTCAGTGGCTAGCGTAAAATCGCTTGCGGACGTAGTTTAGGATCTGGCCTAATGTGTTTCTGAAAGAGGAGGAGGGTGAAGAAAAAAGAAAGAAATCCCCTTTCTGGTTAAGGAGAATTGAATTAATTCTGGGCCACGTGTCTCTTAGCAAGACTTGGAATTTTCTGCTATTATTATTTCATAAATAAAGGAATTGTACGGGGAGCTTCAAAATCAGAATTTCTATTATTCAAGATATTAAAAACATAAAATGTATTTGATATTCAAAAATATTACTGAGTTTATGTATGTTCTAAGTTTTAATTTTTCATGATCCCACTTAAAGTTTGAATTCTTATGGATCCAGACTAAATAATTAGTAATAATAATTAATACGTTTTTGTTTATGATTGGGACACACACAATTATTAATGATGTAAGCCTATGAAATAACTGAATCATTTTACTGACCGTTGAACAAGAATTATATTGAATAAAGTACAGGCAATGGTTTGGGAGATGTTTTACTTTTTGCGCATTGATGTGCCCTGAGAAAAGTTCACCGCTAATTAAAACGTGTTCGATTTCACTTGGACCATCATCTTGAAGTGTTAGAGTGCCAATCTGAACCCTAGTAGCTGGCATATAGCAGATACCCATCACATCCTGCTGACATCTATTCACTACAAGGCTACTCCTAACTCTCATGTTGATTTTTTTCCAAGATTTTTTCCAAGTTCTTTAATTATGGAATTTTAATCACAGTGTTAGAATAAAATAAATGGGTTTTTTTTATAAAAAGCTCATTGGCACATTTTTCACATATATGTTTTTTGATGGCATCTGAATGAAGTGAAATAAATAGTAATTTCATTATATGAGAGACAGTGTATAACAATAAGCAATAATTAGTTAGATATGTATGTTTTTAATGAAAGATGCGCTGTTGATTTCTACTGACCAGAGCCTATATTCACACCTAAGAGTGACAGATCCGCACCTAGCTCATGGATGTGCTGTAATCTTCTACACTGCCCGATGTTTGTGCTGCTGCTCCATCGCTTAGTTTATCCGCTGTAGCTTTTAACCAATACTGGTGAAAACATTATTGTGAGCTGCAAATGTCTGGCAATGAGTGTTATTGATGTTATTAACACTGTCGGAGCAAAAATACACACAGATTACATGATTTTAGCTGTTTTTTATTTAATTTTTTTTTTAAATACAGATCCAAAATCAAATCTAAAACCAAAACATTGGTGGAGGGCTTGGACAATACCAAAACCATAACAGGATAAAGATTTAGAACCAAAACCGAACCCAAAACATGGGGGTTTGCGTTTAGTTGTAATTTCTATATATCAGTAAAGGCTATCTTCCTCTGGCACCTGTGCATTCACAAGGGGCCTGATCCAGTCCTACGATGAAGCGCTGTGTGTACTAACGCACAGCGTAACTACAATGCACTCCCCCTGACACTCCGCCAGTCCTGCCATAGTTACACTGTGTTACGCCGGCTGCAGGCTACCCTAACTTTTGCCAGCGTAACTACAGCAGGGCCTGGTTGTAACCTTCTAGCCCTGCCCTTCCTGCCTAATTTCCCTGCCTGCCCCCGCCTACCTTCCCTAACTGTAGCATAGTTACGGTGCTCATAACTTTGGCACGCCCCTTACACCGTAATTACGCTACAGTTAGGGATGACCGATCCTCAGCTAGGTAAATCTGTAATTACAATGGTAAACATCTGCTGGGCACATGCGCAGATCGGCAAAACAGCCGATCTCACGCTTACGCAAGCGTGAGAAAACGGCAGCCGGCGTAGGTCTGGATCAGGCCCAAGGTATCTATGATTCCTTTATTCATATATAACCTAAGATTCAGACATATTGCAGAAAAGTAGTGACACACGAGATAACAGGTGTTTTGTTCATTGAAATAAATAAATGCCAGTTAAAAAATAATATAACAGTTAAAGAAAAAGAGGACAAAAGCAGAGTCTGTGTTTAATGCTCTTTCAAATGTATCATCTCGTCTTCAAAAGGAAAATGTCAATAGACTTGAAGGGCAATATAATAAGGTGCACACAGGTATTGTACTGGGTGGAATGATTTAAGCGATTGTGTGGATAAATAAGATGCAGGAGGCTGGTGAAGCGCCCAGGGCTTTCATTTTATAAAACTTCTTATTCACTCACTAAACATTGCTATTCACATTTTTTTTTTTATGCCCAGCTATACATGTGTTTAATACACGATAATTGATGAGGTCCCTGTAGTATTTATGAATGGTAACTATCGATGACTGAACAGAATTTGATGATTCAGAGTAAGTTAAATGATCCACTAATTTTTCATAACAGCCTCTTAAATTGTACATGACAGGGGAATATTAACTACCTGGAAATTATCACAATTTTATCTCTTTTATATATGCTTTCTTAACCAAATTTCCCTCCTAGCTCCCCGGGATAAGTCCCTAAGTCTTAAGAACAGCTGACCTTTAAAGTAAAATATTTTTGCATTATTCATCCTTAGCATTACAGACTGGCAGAAGGGAATTTGCTTAGCTTCTGATGGTAGTTGATAACTAGTAAAAATAAATGTCTCTTTCATACCCCTTTCATATCACCACCAAAAGCCCTGATTTCAGGGTTTTTGGTGGTGGTTTGAAAGGGGCCGGGGTCCGGTCCTGGGTCTAATGACTCAGGACTCATACACAGGAAAAGAGGAGAGTTTTTCCCTTGTCCGACCTTGGAAGTGGTGCTGTGAAAGGTGCCGGTCCGGGTTTTTCAACCCAGGTCTCACCTAAACACCTAACACATCTGATTGAATAGATTTGTTTACTGTTAATACTGTCAGGGCAGACCCGCGACCAGGAATTTTTTGGGTCTACCCTGCGGGGATTTAAGGGACACCCACTTTTTTTTCTTGCGCTGAAAAGCCACAACAATAACTTGGGTTCAAAAACCTGAGTTATTGTCGTGATGGATATGTGAAAGTGGCATCATAGTTGGTCTTTGTTTATTTTTTTCAAACTGGAGCCAACATATTAAGCTATTATATTTCTACATTACTACGTTGGACGTAAATGGCAAATAATTTTTAACAGACTGTTGTAAAAATTCATTATAAAAATACCAAGAACAAAACGCTGTTGCATAAAGGTTTTACCACAATGAATTTGGGCATGATAATATAGAATTAGTGTTTTCTGATTGCTTGTGTTCTGTGCATGCATACAGTATGAATGTCGCTATATCAATGGTATCAAATCAATACAGCATTGTATTCATTTTATTTTCTAACATGTTCAATTATGAGGTTTATTAATTAAATTTACAGTAAGGGGCGTTTTTTACGCCGCCCCTTGCTTTCTGGACTTCCATTCCCTGTTTTTAAGTAGGGGACAAATTAGAAGCTGGAAAGTAAGGTCCCTGAAACAGAACTGCTTGCGAGCGAGGGGCGTGGCCTTCTCAGTGCTCACACGGGAGTACGAATACAGAAGGGATCTGTTGAGGATCTGATGGATCCCTACTGGTTCTACATTTAGAGCTCTAAACACAGGGTCATCGTAAGTCTGGGTCCAGTCCATAATTATTAAACTCCCTTTTGGTGCTGTAGTGATGACAATTATAAAACAATACTAATCTATATTCATTAACATGTTAATTAACTTAAAATAAATCAAGGATAGGTAATAGCAGTTATGCTAAGATGTCTTAAGAAAATATCCACTTGATTTACTATTTCATAAATCACTAAAATGATACTTAGCTTTGGGTATAGACTCTTGTATATACGCTTAAGGTCTGGAGGATCTGTCATCAAAGCCACCCAATGTTAAGCTGGCTAGTGTATGGAGCGATTATCGGCCCAAACGCACAATTATCGTGGATTGGGCCAAATATCGCTCTAGTGTATATGGCGATAATATGTTCCAAAATTGTTAGGGTCCGATTATCGCATTTATCGGAATTCCCGATTGATAATCGGACACTAGCTGCGATTTTTGGAGGTACCTAGTGCTCTGCCCTCTCTCCCTCTATGTAAAATGACTGCTGGACAGACATTTAACACAGAGGAAGAGAGGGCAGAGCGCTGCAGAACCTCACACACTGATAGGCTGTCTCTCTCTGGGCATACTGAGCTGTATACCCAGACAGAGGGAGAGAGGACACTGCGCAGCAGCCAGTCAGTGTAAGTTTTTCCCATTAATTTTTTGCAGCCAACCAATAATCTGGCTGAATGGGTCCCCTGTCAAGATTGACAGGAGACCCAGCCAATCAGAGAGACTGCAGGCTCTTCAGCAGATATATACAACAAAATAACACAATTAGCGCTAACTAAAGAAACACAGAAGGAACTTAAGATACTGTAAATAATAGATGTTTAAAAGCTTTAAAGCAAAACATTTGGGACCACAATCATAAATGTCCACAGATTTCCAGATCGGACAGTCTATTACTTGCAGTCTATAAACTGAAATAGGTATTGAGAAACAGAGTCACAACCTTATTCTCACAGACAACATGCACATCATAGATGAACAAACGATGATTTCAAATGCAAAGTGGAGACGGCTTACATTTTGTTGTATCGGAAAGTATGAATGTGAAGATCTTAGTTCATACTATACGGGCGCCGGAGCTGCTGTGCCGCATGTGTGACTCTCGTTCTGACACCGGGATGGGTTGCAACAATAGAATATATTTACATATATTCTTCAGCAGAGATTATCGCCCCCAGCCTCTGCTTTGTGTGTGTGGGGCCGATATCAAGACCTTTCCCCAGGGGAAAATCATCTTGTTTATCAGCAGCCACATACTGGAAGCGATAATCGTTCTAGTGTGTGGCCAACTTTACTCATAACCAGAGCAGAGATTGGACTATATTCTCCCTCATTCACAGCTGAAGTCAGCCAGACAAGAGGTATCGTCTAATACCTTAAGTTTGTTGTCACCAGTTCACCAGACGCTAACTTTAGCTACTTTCTCAGCTTAAAAGGCGATTATACACTTCTCACATAGTCATCAGGCAAAGTGTGACAATATAAAACATGTGTGATTCAAAATAAACAGCATGAAAGAAGCAGTCATGAGATGTGCAGTCACAGTCCATTCATAGCAATACAAGTGTTACCAGTGACTAGAAAATTCACACAAGACATGTTGTTAAACCTTAACCTTATGCATAACAACAGTGTCTAGTGTATTGGGGATGTGGGCATAGGTATAAAAACAGGGGGGGCAGAGGGGGCAGTCGCCCCCCATGATTTTCGTTGGGGGGGCAAAGACTGTGTTTTGCCCCCCATGAACTTCTGCACAAAGGTGAAAGAGGATGAATGAAGCGAAAATGGGGATGAAGCAATAATAGCTTTATTTGAACTCGTCACTTCTGTTTACCAAAAATAAAGTTGTTTTCATGTTTGTAATGTGTACATTTTGCAAATGCTTTTTTCTTTCTTTCTTAGAAACCCCACTCATTTTGCTATTACAATTTGCAGTAAGAATAAGCAGACACAGGAGACCGGGAAACGGTTCTTCCCATTGACTGTTCTTATAAGTTGAACGGCAATGCAACAGAGACAGCGAATAATTGTGGCCTGTGGATGGTGTAAAAAGTTAGCAGCAGTCTCATTGTTGCCAGATCGTAGGGTGGACAATGATTGCCATAAGTGTCGTAGAGAGAGTTATGGCTCGCCACTCCCCCAAACACCCCATACAGATACACACACTGACATATCACAGATCAATTAATAAGACATTGCCTGGCACTCTAGCCATTACTCAGTAACTAAATATGAATTTCTATCTTTAAAATTAAAATCAGAGAATTAGTTAGAAAAATCTGCAGAAATTTGATAAGCTCCTCCGCCAACATCAAGGCTTCTCTGTGGGAGCAGTCCTAACTCTAATATTAACTCTAAATAGAGCCCTAACTTTAGGTCAAATATCCAATTTCTTTCCAAACTAAGAGCATACCTCATGGAGTCTCCCAAGCTCTCCAAATGCTCCTCTGAGACCACACTGGCTGAACTTAGTGCACACGTCAATAAATAGGAGAACCAAATCAACCATAGATATAAAACTTCCAATTTTAATTATGTCATATTAAAAGCAATACCAAAGGGCGATAGTTAAGCAAAAAAAACACCCTTGACAAAGCCCTATTCTGAGCGAACCACGTGTTGGCTGGAGAGAAGCGGGATTTTCCTGACATCCTATTACCGCGTGCACCAGAGGATCTCAGACCCGCTTGCCGGTTTCTTTGGATCATCGGCCTATCGCATATTTTGCTTGTGGAACCACTATTACTGTCTGGTTATTGAGTGCAGGGCTAGTCATAAGGCATGGAAGTGTGAAGAGTGGGCCGTGAGGAAAATAGGGATTTATTTTCCTCACATTTAGCTAGCTGGCGGTATCTCTCACTATTGTTCATCTATTCTGATGCTCTCTCAATTGCCCAGTATGTTTCCACACTGTTTATCATTCTCCATATTTTTTTGCTTAACTAGTGCCCTTTGGTATTGATTTTAATATGACATAATTAAAATTGGAAGTTTTATATCTATGGTTGATTTGGTTCTCCTATTTATTGATGTGTGCACTAAGTTCAGCCCTATTTAGGCCCCCCCCCCAATGAAAATTTTCGTTCCTGGATGTGGGGTAGACTGATATGTGGTAAATGAAGGCTTAGTGCTGGCACCTGTGATGGTGAGTATCTATCTATCTATCTATCTATCTATCTATCTATCTATCTATCTCATATCTATCTATCTATCTATCTATCTATCTATCTATCTATCTATCTATCTATCTATCTATCTATCTATCTATCGGTCTGATCTGGAGCTTGAGATTAAGGGTAAAATAGGTAAAAGTTTATAACTGGAAAAAATAACATTGAATGCTAAGGAAAGTAAAATTTATATTGTAAAAACAGCATTTGAGTTGAGAGTTGCAGTTCCCTAACTCAAATTTAGCTAATTTACACTATTTGCACTACAGACCGGATCCATACTCCTGCACACTTTCCGTATGTGCGGGGGTCTGTCTGTCTTACAGAGAGAGGGGAGTGCACGCCCCCTGTCACTCCCGTCTCTTGTGCGGGCTTTATGGCAGCTTACGCTGACTAAGGTGTGCAGATCAGTGGTTGTATGGACCTGACATAGAGATGCCATAAATCCCACATGAGAGAGGGGAGTGACAGGGGGAGGTCACTCCCACACTGAACACTTACCATGCTTCCCCCCACCCACCTTAGCTCAGCCCATTTCTTTGGAAATGGCATCATTATACGGAACCATGTTGCGTTGGATGCTAGGTATTTTAGTGTAACTAACATAACACTAGCGCATGCGCCCTCCAATCAAGTCAGGCCACTTACACACTTTGCCTGACGTCCATAAGTCTGGATCCGGCCCTATGTAAGTTCAATGTGCAAAAGTAAAGTATTTTCCCCGCGTGTAAAAGATTTTGAATTATTTAACACCCCTCACATTGCAACATGGTTCTGCTCAGCTCTACACTTGCACCTATTGTGCCCTGACTCTCAAACTCTGGATCAGCCAGATTCTAAGATCTGATTCTAATGCACTTGGAATCTATGAACTTTATGTTTATTTACTCATGCAAAAGTAAAGTGGTGACAGTGCAGGAGTCTGGATACATTGTAATATCAAGGTACCAAACACCAAAGTGTTATTCATCAAAAGCCTAGAGGTGACAATGTGTCCCAAATGGGTAGAACTGATACATGCGCAGAATGCAGATTGCAGTCAGGTCTGAATGCTAGAAAAGTAGTGTAATATTGGATCTTAGGATATATACAGATGTGAAAACTATTAGGGTAACTCGTGTATGTAGTGTCACATCCAAGGGTACCCCTGTCCTGGAGTTTTGGTACCCTGGAAGGGAGATCTATTAGGGTTCCCAACTCTCCCAGAATATCTGGGAGAATCCCAAAATGTGGGCCGTTCTCCTTGTATGATGCAAGAGCTGGCAAATCTCCCCGATCCCCTGTCAATCACTATTGTAATCCCTAGAGTTACTAGGGATGGCCGGGACTTGATAACATCATCAAGCCCCGCCCACCCCTGGAACACTAGTGATTATAGTAATGATAGACAGGGGTGAGGCTTAGTGATGTGATTTGCATAAATCACTTCATTAAGCCCCACCCTCATACTGGAATACTGGGATTTCCCAGAGAGAAGAAATAAAAAGTAGGCAACCCTAAATCTGTTGAGATCCATGAACACCTTACTGTTTATTGTAGAGGCAGATTGCGATTTGTTTAATCTGATTACCTATACCTAGCTGAATGTATGATATGAACTGCTATGCAGCTGACTATAAACAGCCCTTAATGCAGGGTTGCCAACTCTCCTGGAATATCTGGGAGACTCCTTAAATTCAGGCTATTCTCCCAGAATCCCAGGAGATCGTGCAAATCTCCCGCAATGGGTTTGAGGTCGAGAGTTTATGCAAATAACGGTCTCAAGTCCACGTCTATTAAATTCCTACTGTTGCTAGGGATTGGGTGGGGCTTGATGATGTAATTTGTATTATTAAGTCCCATCCCCCAGTAACACTATGAAAAATAGTATTGATGGGCAGGGGATGAGGCGTCAGGATGTGATTTGCAGAAATCATGGATCGTATTCACAGATCCGTTTTCACGTGGAGTTGCGTGTGTATTTTTAGGTACGTTTAACTGCGCATGCATAATAACTTTATTTACGTAAGTTACGTTGAATATACGCACATAAGTGCTTTAGGACATGTGAATCGCACTCTGGGACATACGTACGGATGGGTGGCGTAGAAATACGTACTTTAATTTAAATGAACGCTTTAGGGCGCGGCAATAATGAATAGCACAAACAGAAGACATATACGCACGGAAGTACCCACTTAAAGATCAGAGTGGTCTATGGAGGTGTAAGTCTACGATTTCACGGCCGGGAGAGGGGAGTGTCAGGGTGTTGGTGGGTGTTGCCTTGCTACTTGTGTGCATATAATTGCGTACTTTTAAAAAATGGATCTCTGAATACAGCCCCAAATTCTGTCCCCATACCGGTATCTGTTTCTTCGCCCCAAGTACTCTCAGGGGAAGAAAAAGAAAGTCAGCAACCCTGCTTTAATGTACGACTGCATATTCATACTATAAACTCTCATTCATCATATGGAAAGCCCAAGGCATTCTATCTAGTGGTTATTTGCTTGCTAATAAGTGGCTTCAATATTCTGCAACCCAAAAGCTGACAATTCTTCTGATGCCCTCATGGGCTTCTCTTCATCTGGTATGAACTGGTGACTGCTTTGGCATGATCACAGCACTTACTCCATTGTCAGCAGGGAGAATATCACAATAATTAACTGCCAGCAGGAAGCCAATAGGACGACAAAGGACATTGTACACCCCAGTTAACAGCATATTAGAGGACTATATTTAACCATTTGCCATTAGGGGAGGTTAATCACTTATTTGTTTTCTTGTTAACTGAGTCCTTCTCTTTTCACTCTCTACCACATACACACACTGCCGTTTATTGTTATAGTTTATGGAGTAAAAAGTTTATTTGAGGAAGAAGTACTAAAGGAATAACTGTAATAAGGTGGAACAATCTTATTAATAACATGACCTTTACAGAAACGTCTTCCAGATGCTTGAAAATAAATTCCTCATTTGGCCAGACCCAGAAATTCAAAGGTCCCCATGTTTGGGTGCGGTCCCATCGGATAAAGGCTGCTTTTTTCATTTTGCATAAGTATTTATGTTACCCAATTGCAATGCATTCTAATCTACCAAATTGAAGATGGAATGACACCTTTGACACATTCCCCAAGAGAGGAGCTGGGTTGCTATAGCCAGAGGACTTTTCTACTAGGTATAATGTACATTATATGCTTTCTTTTGAATTTAGGTAGGCTCTGACTGTGCAAGTTGTGGTAGTTGTGAATATATGACATCATCTTTTTTGCTCTGGGATCAAATTACTCAATGTGGCCCATCATATTCAGTTGAAGGACACATAGAAACTCTTCTCTGATCCTATAACATATTTCTCACCCCTCCAAGGATGCTACAGTTAAACCTTTCCCAAAAAAAAAGGAAAAGTCTGCCATGCATGGTGTGAAATTGCATGCATGCATGCTGGGGAAAGTTATATGGAGCTTCAGAAATAATTAAAACTTTGTTTACTTACAATTTAGCAGGTGCCAGCTTCCTGCAGAGGTCATACAATAGAGCTGATGTCACTCATTCAATGTCCTACAGAGAGAGTGTGTGACTCATCCTGTGATTTGAATGGGTGATGCTTGCTCCATTTTCTGATCTCTTCAGGAAGCCAGAAGCTGCTAAATGGTAAGTAAACAAAGTGTTAATGACTTACTAATAAGCAATCTAGCTTCCCAACCATGTGAAAAAAGAAGCATATTGACAGGGAAAGGTGTATCTGGGACCAGCTGTATGTTGTTTTTTAGTTTTCTTTTTTTAACACAAAATTAATCACTTTACTGCAGTTCATTATAACAAACTATAAACTTTACTATATAGTATAACAAGATCTAACCCATCTGTTTACACTAGAATACTTTCTTCTTTACA
The DNA here is from genome assembly GCA_011038615.1 of Limnodynastes dumerilii. Taxonomy (NCBI): domain Eukaryota; kingdom Metazoa; phylum Chordata; class Amphibia; order Anura; family Limnodynastidae; genus Limnodynastes; species Limnodynastes dumerilii. The sequence continues at coordinate 371,382 of WWET01000930.1, forward strand.
AGGATTGTTAATTTTCCTAGAAATTCGACTCCGGGTACATTTTAATTAAGATAATTAATGCAACACAGTCTCTACAGTGTTTTATTTTTCAATTGTTACTTTAATGAATCGTAACGATTTTTATAAAACAGGTTAATTTTAAAATGAATTTAAGTGAATAAAATCCATACTGCTATGTATTTTTGTATTGTTGTGTTTGAATCCAATGTGTTTTTCTGTAACCTCACGCAAGAGACCCCTTTGATACATTTCTATTTAGTGTTATTTTTTGGGTTGTTTCATTATGCAGGAAACTTCACCAATCATGGATCATGTAATAATATTACAATGTCCATCAAGAAATCACCTTCTATTGTTATTTTTTAAACTATATATATTCAATCCCATCATTGTATAACACGACAAAAGTGCATTCTAACTGCAGTTGTGCTCAGTTAAACATTTTCATTAATAAGGAAAAAGTCTTCCATACAAGGTGGGAAATTGTATGCGGACAAACCTGCTGGGAAAAATTGAATGTGGCTTAAGATATCATTAAAACGTTTACTTATAAGTTAGCAGCTACTGGCCTCCTGCAGAGATAAGAAAATGGAGCTGACCTCCC